>JAAGKR010001620.1:0-83306 GCA_011419295.1 Clarias macrocephalus
TATATATATATATATACTATATATATATATATATACTATATACTATATATATACTATATACTATATATATATATATACTGTATATATATATATATATATAGTATATATATATATATATATATACTATGAAGTATTTTGACTTTTGATTATATATATATATATATAGTATATATATATATATATATAATCAAAAGTCAAAATACTTGGTTATTTCAAAGCGATCAAATAATACATATGGCATTAGGTAATTAAGTAACAACAAACAACTTCAAAACCCTTCATCAAGAACCAATATGAAACTGTCTCTTATCAAGACCATCACAGGACAGCAAGATCAAAGCTTACCTCTGCTGCAGAGTTCAGCTTAGAGCTGTTATTAAGCCTTTACAGAGCATAAGGAGCAGACTCGTCTCGATATCAACTATTTAAAGGAGATTATTGCTGCATATTTCGGAAAATTTTGACTCTGATATTTGATATTCTGTTATAAGCAAAAATGTCAGCATTCACTGTTTTTTCACCCTCCGCAGAGGTACAGTATGTGTGGGAAACTAACGGTTGACATTGATGGTGTCACAAATTACTGTCCACTCACTCTTTTAATCTTCAGTAACCTTTAATTACTTTTTTTACATTTAACTACCTCATTCGGAAGCAAACGATGTCATCTTCTCGACAGTTTCCATTATGACTCTATTATAGGGGCTCGAAACAATTGTGATCACAGTAGCCTGATTAAGATAACATCATGCTGTCAAGTCTATAGTCAACACAACAATGCGTTTTGTCTTTATGCGTAAAGCTTTCACACAATTTGTGCTGAGTTCAACATTTTGATTTCCCACAGTTTAAAACTACAAAAAAAAAACTATCAAAATCATAACACCTCCCTATAATTTTGAGACTACTTTGCAGCTCCCGGTTTCATAAACAGTGAGATCACACACTTTCCTAGGAGCAAAGTAAGAAGCCTCATAAACAACTTCATGTCCTACTCTGAGGTAGGAGTATTTTTAGTCCTAAATTTACACTCAGCGCGATTTCTAGAAGAGATCCTGAGACGCTTTAGTCAGGTTTTAGACAGGTTTAGTGCTGAGGCGTGCTCATTTGAAAAAAATAAACAGTGAGTGTGCAATCTGATAAGTTCGATGTGACAAAAACAATCCTCTTTGAATGCAATTGCGTTTAGCGATGCGAATGTGAAGACATTGTGATCACTTCGTAAATTCTAAAATTGACATGAGAAGAAAAGAAAATTCATAGGAGAAAAAAGTTAGAGACGAGTGAGACTATATCCGGGTCAGTGTAAAACAGCCAATGCTACTGTAGAGAGTTACTTAAATCACGTATACAGTATGCATTGGTTTTTAGAAGTATTGTACTGTATTCTTTACTTTTTAATCAAAAGAAAGACAGTCAATCTATTAGTAAGCTTATTTTCAGTCTTATGACTGGTTATAAGAATTCAGTCTCATCTATGATTGGTTAAATCTTCACTTTGAAATTCGAGCCAAACCTAAAGCAATAAGGTTTGCAAGATACAAATAATGTAATATCTTAATAGTCGTCCTTTTTGTAAAATGGAAGAAATTATATTCTGTCTAAATATAAAACTTGACAGTGTGAACGATGTTTAATGTGCATGCATGTGTGTGTGTGTGTGTGTGTGTGTGTGTGTGTGTGTGTGTGTGTGTGTGTGTGTGTGTGTGTGTGTGTTTGGTGCTTGTGCAGACAAGGCTCCCAGGACTCCTTCCAGCAGCTCAGCACCTCCTCCACTACCCAGTGCTTATTGGAGACTGGTGTTATGACACTTGCAGCAGCACTGCAAAAAAAAGAAAAGGGAAAGAAAAAGAAAAAACGTGCGAAGCAGGTCTCTGGGAAAACCTCATGTATTATGGCTCCCGATTATTGATTAGAAAATGTTGCTACATACTGTAAACTGCCTATTACTAGAAATTCATAATTCCCATCTGATCTAGTTGCATCGTCTATGTACAGTAACAAAGCCACATTTTAGACTTTTTATTGTAATGTAAAATCAAGTAAAAGTAAGGTAAGGTATGGTTAACAGCTTTTCTTTGTTGTAGCATTGAAAGTATGTTTTCTTGCACTTTATACATGGTACTGAAAGTAACGGTGAAATAAGTAACCATTTCAGGAGGTTCAAATATCGGACTGCATCAAGCAAAGAAAACAACTAAGGAGATTTACATAGATTACTGGAACAGGGTTCAGAACACTTGAACCTGGAAGAATAGTGCTGAACCATCAACTTTGTGGAAAAACAAAGTTAAAAACCACAGCTACAGTATGTTTTATAGAGAAAGTAAGAGCATTTCGTTATGCACACAATGTGATGAGAACACACAGGATCGCCACTTAACAGATGTGCGGCCATAAGAAAACACTTGATAGTGAGACTAATCATAAAGCAGGCTTTTCAATTGGATAGGAAGGATAAAGATAGGTTGTATTTTGTAGCAATGGAAAAAGGTCATTTGGTCTGAACATTTCAGAAACCCCCTATTCCAGAGTGATGGATGCGTCAGTGTAAGAAGCATAGAGCATGAAGCGATGCACCCATCATGCATAGTGGCCACTGTGCAAGGCCTTTGGAGTTATGGTCTGGAGTTGCTTCAGTTGGTCAGGTCTAGGCTCCGCAATGTTATGTGGCAATAAATTAAAGTCAGCTGACGACCTGAATGTACTGAATTCAATTTATGGAGTTTTTCTTCCCTGATGGAACAGGAATATTCTAGTACTAAGCTTGTGAAAGAGTGCTTCTGTGTGCTGTAATCAAACATAACTTGATTGAAATCTTGTCACATTTGTTGGCCAGGCAGTATAATTGCACATACAGCAACCATGGTTAATATTCATCAATTCGTTGGCTGGATCTGAGACTATAGCCTTTCAGAGAGAGTGATCTCCAGAGGTCAGCCCTCTGCTCTACAAATCTCAGAGCTACTAGATTATCACACTGCAGGAAACAATAGCCAGCTGTGTGTAAGCAGTTCTGTTCTACAGTTCTGAGTCTTGGGGCTTTGAATACAGACACACACACACACACACACACACACACACAGACGCACACCTACCTGTGTTGCTGACATTTAGAAAGGAAATAAAGAGCAGATTGTCTGATGCATTTCAAGGAGTGCATTTACATGCATAATAATGCCCTATTTTATTGATCTGCAGTCTAAATTTTTCATTTGGCACTTATAAGTTTATGCACATAGTCATGTAAACACCACAAAGTCACATCTTAACCACATTAAAGCTGTTATTGGATTTTAAGAAATGCAATACAGTCATCTGGACTATAGCCCAGTCATCAGACTATTTTAATCAATTGCATTTCCCATTACCCGGATAGTTACTCTGATAAACAGCTAGAGAAAGAACAACTGCGCTTGTATCTGTCTTTAGATAAAACAGGATTGTGTACAAGTTGCAAACACAAAAAAAAAAAAACACTCAAATGACCAGCCAGTAAAGCAACTTGAGAACAGGCAAATTTATGAGTATACATTTATACACTATATACTGTATGTATCACCCCATGTCACATGTGTTCTAACAATCATTAATAAAATTAATTGAAAACCTGCACAAACTCACATTCAAAACCATTCCAGCAAGAAAACACATCTGTTAACGTTATAAACACTTTTTCTACTTAGTAATCGCTTCTAAGTCATTCCGCAGTGCCTCTGAATCATCCTTGTTGTTCTGTTCACGGCTAGCACGAGCTAAAAACTAGCTAACTAACTTCTAACAAAAGGCTGAAACCCAAATCCCTCTCTAACCCCTGATCAAGGAACCTATTTGGTGTGTGGAACAAGGGATTGTACACCCTACATAGTGCACTAGTTTTCCATTTCGCACTATCTGGAATTCAACCCCAGAAACCCTGAAGTTATCTGATATTCTAAAACCAAATGAGAGGAAATATAAAGTAAATGTCAACTTTTTCTCAATACTGTCCACCACCTGCATGGTTTATTCTCCTCACTTTTCTGGCTATATAGTACTGGCAAGACTTTAAAACTAATTTGTTAATTAACCCTGTTAATTAAACTAATTATAAGTCGCTAAATAACTATAGGTCGGTGAAAAGCTCAGGAGCAAGTCGCGGTTGGTTAGTTCCACCAGACACGGAAGTAATAAGTGTTATTCAAACAAATCATAATCTGTTGGTAATAAGTGGTGTTTGTGGAACTGTTGTACAGTATATCAGCAATATCACACGCGAGGCCGTGCTGTTGTGCTGAATATTAGCATGGCTAATTCGACCTCTCGTGTGATATAGCTTAATTATTCTCACATCAATTATGCTTATACCCAACTGACAAGAAACAGCACACAGCAGATTAAATAATTAGAAGATCCACGTGTAAAAAAGAAACAAAGTACAGTTATGTGTAAAAGTTAGTACCCCTCTAAGTTTTGATTAAAAACAATAAAAAACATCTGATTATAGTGAGTCTTAGTTTACAGCAAATACAGCCTTAACAAAAATGAAGCCAAAAAAAAAGAAAAACATGTGTGCAATACTAAGTATTGTTCAATATGATTCAATAGCTTGTAGATCCACATTTACTGTAGCATTTACTTACTTAAAAATATGTCTCCTGTATGACTTTATCTGTTTCTTATATTATTGTGGAGAATGGTTTTTGTCCATTCTTCTTTTCAACATTGCTTTATTTCATTGAGGTTTTTGGCCATTTGCTCTCTTAAGGTCCCCACCACAGCATCTCAATGGGGTTGAGGCCTGGAATTTGATTAAGCCATTCTAACACATTGATTCTTTTATTTTTCTGCCATTCTGATGTAGATTTACGTCACTGTCCTTTTGCATGACCCAATTTGTTGTCAGACAGAATTCTTTGGGATACAGAGGAATGCATGGGCAACTAAATGACTGCATCATGCCATGCTTGACAGTGGGTATGTACAGTATGGGTAGGTATTTCTGCTGAAGTGCTGTTTGGTTTCCCCAAATATGTTAGGTTGGTCTTATTATTTTGCACAAAAACACATAGAATTAAAACAATTTAACTTTTGCACATGACCATAATGTTTTCACCACTACTCTGTGAATATATCCTGTTTAAATTTTTTTTTGAAGTAGTGATAGTACCACTATAAAATTACATTTTCAGCTTTGCAACTTGCATCACTTTCCTGCAAGCAATACTCAGAGGTGTGATAGCAAATTTGTATTTCAAATCCAAACATTAAGATCAGTCTGTCCCCAGTAGTGATTTTGTACTAAAGTTTTCTTTAAATTAGTGTTCTGTACCCTGTTGCTACTCCAGTCGAAGCATGTATACACTGATGAATTATGTAATATGAAACCCTAAGCTACTGGAAATTAACTGCTTGCAACTGTGCTCGTATTGCTGTCCTGAGAGACATCTACAGTGCAGCCCTGAGTATAAGGGGCTGAGAAAACAGTCAGAAAAATGAAAATAATGAACTATATAATATAGGTTATAGGGAATTTTAACATTAGCGATTAAGAGATTTTTCTGATGCTTTCCAGCAGAAATTACACATTTAGCCAGGATGTTGAGTTTGTGTTCAGACTTGTGTTCCTATAGTAAAACTGCTTAGTATAGCCTACTATTTAGAATGTACTGTATAGTATGTGGGTTGCCATGTAGCCTGTATTTCACTTGTGCTGTATACCGATTGGTGGCCACAACATACTAATTTAAGTCATGTGTACAAATATACGGCACAATATACTTACTTGCCCCGGGCTAGACAGCCAAATGCCAGAATTAATGAGTTACTCCAAAGCATCGTAAGTGTGACATAAAATCTTTGATTTTGAATGATGTGTAAAAATGAAGTTTTGTCAGCATGACACATTTTTCAGTGTCACTGCAACTCCTTATTGCCTAAATATAATACTGTCAAAATGAACAAAAATACCCTTTAAAATTCTCACTCTCACTTCCTCATTCTCTATTGTATATGCAGGGTTGCTGAGGCACATCCTGGACAAGTTACCAATCCATCACAGGGCACACAAGCACACACATACTCACACACTCAGTCACACAATATGGACAATATTAGAAACAACCATTAGCCTCATCTGCATGTCTTTGGACTGTAGGAGGAAACCAGAGTACCAGGAAGTAAGCCATCAAGCCCGGGGAGAACATGCAAACTCCATGCACACAGACCCAAGACAGGAAACGCCCATCATCCCTGAAGATGTGAGACCATGGTGCTACTATGGGATGGGATTACTACTCGTAATGAGATATCTGACTGTATTGTCCAAAACTGAGTGTGATCATACACAGAATGTGGCACTTAATACTGGTTTTGGTCTGAGCCAAACTGCACAAAGAAATCTGAATTGCATTAAAGGATTGAATTGTGTATAAGTCTTCTGTTATTGCCAAATTGAGCTCCACCAGTGCAAATAGTAAAAAAAATTGTCTTAGTGTCACCAAAAACAATTGATAAGTCTATAGTAAAAAAACATTAAGTAAAAAAACATTAATATTACATTGCACAGTACTGTATAAGCTGGACAGTTTAAGACAATTTCTCAGATGCCTACCAATGGCTGGTTGCTGTACAATTTTTTAAACCTCATCCAGCATCAAAATATACATTAAATTCACCAATCCGATCATTTTTCATCACTTATGTTCTAACATTCCTAAAGCATCATTTACTTTCCTAATCCTCCCAGTATTTATCTTCATGATTTATGTATTTTTTTTCCGCAATATTTACAACCAAATATATATATATATATATATATATATATATATATATATATAAAATCAGAATATTTTACAATCAGTGTACTTTGATTGCATTTTTCATGCCAGGTTGTAACTGGTGAGGTGATCACTTTATTTATGTTGTCTGTGCATTTCAAATGCTGGCACAACCCGAGGAGAATAAGGACTAGGTGTATATCACATTGCCATCACTATGGTTACCACAGGAGAGAGATTTTTTTTTCGCCTGTCGTATGAATTGCTATGCTGCGCTGTACAGTTACGACCTTTGATAAAGGAAATGGACGGAGCCGGGTACACATTGTCAATGTCAGATTCATGTGTCTGTGAAAAAAAAATCGAAAGATATCCAAAAATAAATAAAAATAAGAAGAATAATCCGGGCACAAATGAATGGTCTTTAAGGGTAAATTGATTAATATTACCTTGACAAGTTGGCATATATTTCCATAACGAGATTTTTTGTGTATTAATATCCTTTCTGCACTAAGAAGAAAACAGGTTAAGCTAAATAACAAAAAAGGTTGCTTGAACAGATAAACTGCAGAATTGGACTTATTTGTTGTTATTATGGGAAATGTGTAATGTCCAAAATTGCCAGCAGTTTGTCCGTCCTTCCTGCAAGTCAACAAGTGTTCAAGCTTTTAGACCAATTTCTTTCTGTTTTCTATTCCTGCATCATTTGGTGAAATAAACAAAAGTAGGCATCTTTTTTCTTTTGCAGCTAATTTTAGCAGATGCCACACTTCAACCTCTCAGTTAGTGCATTCAGACTGAAAAAATAATCAAGGTTTTTACACGATGGGGTATGTCAGTGAGAGGGGGGGGGGGGGGGTTGAGAACCCTTTAATATACTAATAGTCTTATGTGAATGCATGTGAGCCATACAAAGTGGTGCAATAATAATAAAAATAATAATAATAATAATAATAATTTCGTCTCATCTTGTGCGCTTCTTGCATCCTTTCCAAGTGTGGCACGATGCTGCATGCATGGTAGCAGACCTACCTTCACCATATTAAATCAGAGCTTAATCACATTAAATCAGTGTGAATGTGTGTTCGCGGTGATGGCGTTTTTTTCTCTCTCTCTCTCTCTCTCTCGCTTCCAACAGAGGTACCGCATCCCCGCGATCACCCATCACCCTTACTGTCTATTATCACACGCGCATGTACAAGTGTGTGCCCCGGTGCCGCTTGTAGCGCATCGCATCAGAGCATCAAACGAGACCTCGCTCACCGTTCGTAAGAACTGGATCTCGTCTTCCACTTCTCCGCCGTCAGCCATGGCTGCTCGCTCTCTTCTCGCCTCCTCACGCACACACACGCGCACACGCACGCAGCTAATCCACAGCCATGCAGGGCCACAGCCGCTCCACCGCAGCCCGTCTGCACAAAGCTCCGCTCGCGGTAGCGCAAAGAGCGCGTGTGCGCGCGCGCCGTCGCTCCACTGGGTACCGAGGCGCACCGGAGCAGGGTTGCCAGATTGGTTCACAAACCTCCAATTCAACAGTTGCTCGAATGCCTTTAAAGCAAAAGTGAACCATTCAAGACCTTAAACATGCACTGAAAAAAAAATAACACAATGTGTGTCCGGTTAGATATTAGGAAAATAGTTTTTAAATTTGTAATAAATGTATTGCTTTTCACCAAAACGTTTTTTTTTTATTTATGGTTATTGTTATATAAATTCTGATTACAGTACTAGATTCAGTTTTGCTAATTGAGTGTTAGGAATTCATTATGAAATTATAAACCATTATGAAATCTCGCTGTAGAGGAGGCCTTTTGTGGTCACGTGACCGTTCCATAAGTCTTTTTATTGGCATTCTGTGTGATAGACCAACAAAAAGTGGCACATCATTCTGAAGTGGAAGGGGGGGGGGATCTGAAAACTGAGATACCCCTAAGTAAAATACAGTGGAATCAGAAGTCTGCTATTAGGAAATAGAGTCCACCTGTGTGTAATTTCATCTCAGTGTCTCAGTTTAATCTTCTGTGAAGACCTCAGAGGTTTGTTAGAGAACATTAGTGAACAAACAGCATCATAAAGCCAAAGGAACACACCAGACAGGTCAGGGATAAAGCTGTGGTTTAAGGGTTAAAGCTGGTTAAGGTTGTAAAAAAATAATAATAATAATAATTACACAAAGCTTTGAATATCTCCTGCAGCACTGTTCAATCCATCATCTGAAACTGGAAAGAGTACGGCACAACTGCAAACCTACCAAGACATGACCGTCCACCTAAACTGACTTGGCCGTCCACCTGATCAGAGAAGCCTTTATGTGGAAGAAGGTGCTCTGGTCAGATTAGACCAAAATGGAACTTTTTGGCTTAAATGCAAAATGCTATGCGTGACGGAAAACATCATGTTGTGGTGCGCTTTTCTTCTGCAGGTACAAGGAAGCTGATCAGAAGTGATAGGAAGTTGGATGGAGACAAATACAGGGCAATCTTAGAAGAAAACTTGTTTGCGTCTGCAAATAACCAAGAGGTTTACCTTCCAACAGGACAACTACCCTAAACATACAGTACAGCCAGAGCTACAATGGAATGGTTTAGATCGAAGCATATTTATGTGTTAGAATAGCCCAGTCAAGACCTAAATGTAATTGAGAATCTTCGGACAGATTTGAAAATTGATGTTCACAGTCCAATCTGACTGAGCTTGAGCTATTTTGCAAAGAAGAATGGACAAAAAAATGCACTTTTTAGATGTGCAAAGCTCATAGAGACATACCCCAAAAGACCTGCAGCTGTAATTGCAACAAAAGGGTGGTTGTAAAAAGTTTCGACTCTGGTGCACTGCTTACAAATGCACGCCATACTTTTATCATATGTATTGTAAAAAAAAAAAAAGTCTCCTCGCATTTCCAGGATACGGATTCAGTTACCGCCTTGGGTCTGTGAGCATGGAGTTTGGATGTTTATGGCTTAGTGGTTTGTACTGAATCTTCACTCCTTCATGGAGTTGCATGTTCTCCCTGTGCTTGGAGTTTTCCTTTTTCCAAATCCAAAGACAGTTTCGTTCTCAAATTGCCCGTAGCGTCTATGTGCCCTGCGATGAACTGGCCCCCATCCGGGGTGAATCCCACCTCCTGGGATAGACTGCAGGCCCTCGATGACTCTGTATGCAGGTAAAACGTTATAAAAGGAGTAAGTGAGTGTATTTTGAAGGCACAAAGAATCAGATATATTACCTGATAATTACCTGATAACATATACAATTACCTTATTCTTTGTCACACAGTTAAAAAATAACTTGATAGCTTTAGTTCTGCTGTCACGAACTGGTATGACAGGCAGTTCGGGCGGATGTCATTGCCGTGGGCATAAAGGGGAGGCATAGGCGCAGAGGGGTTGTTTTTAAACATAAAAGTCTTTAATTCACAAAAAAAGAACAAACAAAATACACACATGGGCTCTGGACATACACACACGCACACAGTCTCTTGAAGCATACATAGTCTCTTAGCAGTTACATGCTCCTTTAGCATATGCAGGACCTATTAAGGATTTTAACCCCTGTAGGACTGACATGGATACTAGAGACTGGACGGGACAGGACTACTAGAGACTAACAGGAGAAACGATATACGGGAGGCTAAGGGAGCACACGGGCCCCTACAGGAACACACTAGAGTCTAGAGCAGGGGTGTCCAAATCCGGTCCTGGAGGGCCAGTTTCCAAAACAGTTTGGTGCTTCTTCTTCTCAAACACAGCAGATTTAGATAATCTGTTAATTACTAGGTTCAGTGGGTGTGTTTAGGTGTTGGTGAATTACAAACTGTGCTGGTCACTGGCCCTCCACAGGACTGGATTTGGACACCCCTGGTCTAGAGGAACACACTGGAGGCTAAAGGAAAACACAAAATAAACTAAGAAGACACACTTACACATTACACAATTCACAGAACACAACAGAGCCCAGATAAACCAACTTAAGTAAAATAAAACCAAAACCAAACCAAACCAAACCACATGCCCACTGACAGTAATAACGCTCGGCCCAGTTTCCCAGAACCATCAGCTATTTATAACACTAATAATGAGCTACCTTGGTTCAGGTGAGCACCCGCACCACCTGGCCGAGGTGCCTTCTGGCACCAAAACTAACAAAAACTACAAAACAAAAAAAACATGTGCACACAGCGACCTCTAGTGGTAGTCCCTTACATCTGCTGAATGTTTTAATATACAGTATGTTGTGGTGTAACTTTTTCAAAAGAGAAACAAGCATGTGAAAAGAGATGGAAAATATAATGAGCATATTACTTTGGAGAAGTTTGAGTTATAATAATGTGATTTCCACAGACGGTCTACAAATATGTGATTCCTTCTGGATTTGGTGGTGTCTGCCAGTGATAGCGTTGGGTGCTTCCGTTGCAATTCAGATGCTGTTATGGAATATGCTTCATAAATGATGTGCAGTTAAGGTTAACTACATTTAAAGCCTTCTAAATAATAGGTAATGGTTTCAGGGTTAAATCTTAAATAGCAAAAAATGGATGAAAAGTGCAATATGTAGGGTGTTGCTCTTGTTTAGGGGTTAGAGAGGGATTTGGGATTCAGCCTTGTGTTAGAAGCTAGTTAGCTTTGTAGATCACATTATCCAAAAAACACAATACCGATGGTTCAGAGACAATTCGCAAAGAGGCAATTTAGAAGCAATTCCCAAAGCATTGTTTAAAATGCCATAATGTAATCACATATGTTTTCTTGCTGATGGTGCTATCGTAACTTGTTTTATATGTTGATTTTGGCATTGGCATTCAGCTTTTTTGCCATCCAGAACTTGGTGGGATTTGAGTCAAAAGATCAAATTCTGCCCACTTCTTGGTGGCATGTGACAGTTGTAGAATGCTGTCCAGATGAATTTAATCATCTTAAAATGATTTGCCAGTGATTAATTAATGGATGCAATGATACTGATCTATACATCAAAATGAAATAAAGTCAGCTGACTATCTAAATTTATCGAATTACTCTATAAACTCTTTTTTTTTCTCCCCTGATGGCATGGGCATTCCAGGACCACCAAATTGCACCATAATTAAAGCCACCTGTGGTCAAACAAAACATTGGAGGATTTTGTTTGTTTGTTTGTTGTTGTTGTTGTTGTTGTTTTTGTTGTTGTTGTTGTTGTTGTTGTTGTTTTTCTTTTTGCCCAGACAATGTAGTTACATCTATTGTCCAGGCCTGGGAACACTGCTGTGGTATCTAGCACCAAGACAAGAGCAACTGATCTGTTATGGCCTGTTACGAGGCGGGTCCTCCACGGATTGGACTTGTTTGTCTACCACATCTGAGACATGCTCAATCGGATTGAAACCTAGGGAATTCCCCAGTCAAATCAATACCTTGGAGTCTTTGCCAAGTTTTTTGCAGTGTGGCAGGACTCATTATCCTGCTCAAAGAGGCCACCCCAGTAGGGATTACAATTGCCAGGAAGGGGTATACAGGGCCTGCAAAGTTTAGGTAAGTAGATCTCAAAATAAATTGAATGTCAGGATACAAGGTTTCCCAGCAGAAAATTGCCCAGAGCATTAAACAGCTTCAGCCAGCTTGCCTTCTTCCCACAGGGCATCCTGATGCAATCTCTTCCTCAGGTATTTTGCCCAGTTTGCAGTTACACAGCCCCATAAAATATTGGCCACTAGACAATACCTATACATATATACGGTATATACCTTATACACTCACCTAAAGGATTATTAGGAAGACCTGTTCAATTTCTCATTAATGCAATTATCTAATCAACCAATCACATGGCAGTTGCTTCAATGCATTTAGGGGTGTGGTCCTGGTCAAGACAATCTCCTGAACTCCAAACTGAATGTCAGAATGGGAAAGAAAGGTGATTTAAGCAATTATGAGCGTGGCATGGTTGTTGGTGCCAGACGGGCCAGTCTGAGCATTTCACAATCTACTCAGTTAGTGGGATTTGTAAACTAGGGTTTACAAAGAATGGTGTGAAAAGGGACAAACATCCAGTATGCGGCAGTCCTGTGGGCGAAAATGCCTTGTTGCTGCTAAAGGTCAGAGGAGAATGGGCCGACTGATTCAAGCTGATAGAAGAGCAACTTTGAGTGAAATAACCACTCGTTACAACCGAGGTATGCAGCAAAGCATTTGTGAAGCCACAACACGCACAACTTTGAGGTGGATGGGCTACAACAGCAGAAGACCCCAGCGGGTACCACTCATCTCCACTACAAATAGGAAAAAGAGGCTACAATTTGCACAAGCTCACCAAAATTGGACAGTTGAAGACTGGGAAAATGTTGCCTGTGATGAGTCTCGATTTCTGCTGAGACATTCAAATGGTAGAGACAGAATTTGTCGGAAACAGAATGAGAACATGGATGCCTTCTTACCACTGTGCAGGCTGCTGGTGGTGGTGGTGGTGGTGTAATGGTGTGGGGGATCTTTTCTTGGCAATTGGGCATCATTTAAATGCCACGGCCTACCTGAGCATTGTTTCTGACCATGTCCATCCCTTTATGACCACCATGTACCCATCCTCTGATGGCTACTTCCAGCAGGATAATGCACCATGTCACAAAGCTCGAATCATTTCAAATTGGTTTCTTGAACATGACAATGAGTTCACTGTACTAAAATGGCCCCCACAGTCACCAGATCTCAACCCAATAGAGCATCTTTGGGATGTGGTGGAACGGGAGCTTCGTGCCCTGGATGTGCATCCCACAAATCTCCATCAACTGCAAGATTCTATCCTATCAATATGGGCCAACGTTTCTAAACAATGCTTTCAGCACCTTGTTGAATCAATGCCACGTAGAATTAAGGCAGTTCTGAAGGCGAAGGTGGGGTCAAATACCGTATTAATATGTTTTTTCTAATAATCCTTTAGGTGAGTGTGTATCCCATAAAATCTCTATTATCTCTATTTGTAGTGATTGTCACAAATATGCTTTTTTTATCCCATCAAATATCAATCAAATTGCTGTGGGGTTGTATTCATTAATGAATTAATAATAATAATAATAATAATAATAATAATAATAATAATAATAATAATAATAATAAAACTCAGAATGTGGCCTGTATAATGACAGTCAGTTCACTATTTTTTTAAAGTATTGCATTCATAGTTTTTTTTTCACTGTACTAAAGTTTATTTTTCAACATTAAATAACAACATGTTTTATCAACATGTTAAACAACATGTTGGTTGATTAGATAATAGGTGAGTGTGTATCCCATAAATTCTGTCTTTATCTCTATTATCTCTATTTGTAGTGATTGTCACAAATATGCTTTTTTTATCCCATCAAATATCAATCAAATTGCTGTGGGGTTGTATTCATTAATGAATTAATAATAATAATAATAATAATAATAATAATAATAATAATAATAATAATAATAATAAAACTCAGAATGTAACCTGTATAATGGCAGTCAGCTTACTATTTTTTTAAAGAATTGCATTCATAGTTTGTTTTTTTTTTTTTGCAAATGAACCGTTCAAATGTCTTCTTCTAGAAAATTTCACTGTACTAAAGTTTATTTTTCAACATTAAATAACAACATGTTTTATCTACTCATTATTAGACTTTGATTATGCTGTAATAGTTGACCAAGAATTAGCACCCAAAAATATAATGTTACTCTGATTTGGTCTAGGCATACAAATGTGAGAAAGAATGTGAAAATTAATTCATGCATTAATTTAGTATTACTTGATTGGACCTACCATCGGTACAGAAAAGAGTGGTTTGAGATATTTTTCTACTGTATCTTGATGTGCAAGTGGTGTAATGGACAGAGTCACTGACAGTTTTCACTGACAGTTTTACACTCTAGATAAGGGTGTTTACTAAATTCCATAAATGCTGTATTTTAAATGGCAGTTTTGCATTCTATTACACTGGTCTTTTAAATTTAATGAATTAAATCCAAACCCAATAATCCAAAACAATGAAGCTTATAATGAATTTGAATAATTTTGTTTTTTTAAAGGAAAAATAATAATAAGAAAAAAATATATAGCATAAAAAATAACTAAAATAATATTTATGTTTCAAAACAACTGACAATTAAGATTTAAAAAATGTTCACCCTGATACATTTCAATGGAATGCCAAAAAAAAAAAAAAAACATAAATGGACAAAATTCACCAATCTGGCAACATCTGGCAGACGTCTTTGAGGTCATTATTCACTGCTCTGCTTGAAGAGTAACTGACTTAAATGTTTAGAATATGTTAACGTGTTCATTATGTTTACTGTGATTTTAAAGTTTACAGTAAAAGCAGTATTCTGTTTTCTCCTCTACATGTGTGTGTCTAAATATCCTAAACACAGCTGATATTTGTAGAAATACTGTTACGTGCAATATGTAGAGTAGGATGTAGAATCACTTGTTCCACACACCATGTATTGCCTTTATTCAGGGCCTAGACAGGGATTTAATTAGTCGATTTGTTCATTCATATGCTCACGCGTCACTTGTATTAGAAACATACTATTTCTACTATAACTCGCTTTTCTCTCGATAAATCATGGCATTGAGTAAACAAGGTTGTGGCAATGTTTTTTTGAGTTTCTGGTCAGTATTGACATGAATCCATCACATAGCTGCTGCTGTTCTGTTCTGCTTATATAAAAACAGAAAAATTTTGGGTTAGTCTTGGTTTAAATGAGACACACAGTACATACTGTACATTCAACACTAACTGGGACATTTGGAGGATATCTCCTATCCCTTAAAATGTTATGCACAAAATGCTCTAACATGGACTTACATACCCTTATATTCATATATAGCTGTGTGTGTGTATATATATATATATATATATATATATATATATATATATATATATTTTTTTTTTTTTTTTCAACCCAGCTATCAACCACACAGCAAAATCCTTAGTCTTGAATTAACACCCAGAGAGTTGATTTAACACTTTCAGAGTACATTCGTGACCATTTTGTTGATCCAGTGATATATTACAAATTTCAAACCCTTTAAAAGTTTCCACACTTTGTTAGGTTTGATACTCATCATAAAATAAGCCTTTGAAGCCTTTTCCCCCATCATTCAACAATAAAATCAAAGTTTCACTACAGTAATAGATTTGCTTCAGAATCATTTCACTCAGACGGAAAAACAATTTTCTGTAATAAATGAATGACATTTACTTTCAGGTGAAATTCATGCACAGATTGTTGGTAAACACTTTTTTCCCTCGCTATTGAGGGATGATCTCCTTTGGATCACTGACACTCGTTCCTCCCCCAGAGGGAGCCTGCATGTGTAAGACACACGAGATACACTTCTTATGTGCAGGAAGACATTGTATTCGTTATGCCCTGTACTCTTATTAAGATTTGTGAACTCTTATGAGACCACAGACATAAAAGTGGTTTATTAATTCCCAATTGGACCTTATAAGGTGCATACCTGTACTGTGATAAGGGGCTATCAAAACAAAGACACCTGTAGACTGATGTATTCATTGGGAAAAGGGGGGAGTTGTAGTGTTTTGCAAAAACATGTCAAATTTGCGCCAAGCCCCCTCCCAAAAAAAAAATATTAAATTTAAATTAAATTTGACATTATATTTGGCATATCTGTTTTTTAAACACTATTATGACTCAAAGAAGCCATGCAGGAAATATTTGTTGTTGGTTTGTATGACTATTTTAGGTGTATCCATTGAATATTTGATCAAATCCAATTTGTGGACAACTTTTTAAAAATATATGATTTGTAATTTCTACTTCCCATTAATCATTTATTAAAAATGTATTTTTTTTTAAATAAAGATTATATTAATAAACGTTTCTGTGGTTTTGTGTGGTTATTTTTTATACTTATTTAATGATCTTCAATAATAAAATAAAGATATATCTGTTCAAAACGGCAACTTTGCAAAACCATGTTATATTAATCTATACCACTTGTCCGGTACACTGGATAATATTGTACATCTGTGTTTGTTCCTGAGCTCACATGTTTTCCTGGTGTTCCTGTGGGGTTTCCGGTTTCCTCCTACCTCCCAAAAATATAGCAGTAGGTGGATTAACTAATCGAATGAATATGTGAATATATTATTTGTGGCTCCCTAGGATGGACTGGTGAGGCAGGCAGGATGCACTGTATTCCTGTTTTATACCAAGTGTTGCTCCAAGATCAACTTTAACTCTGACCATGAAAAAGTGAAATCAATATTTAAGATTTTTGACCAAGAGTTTTATCAGATTTGACCATGAAAAGGAACATGTACACTGTCTGGCCAAAATAAAGTTGCACATTTTAATATTTCATTCAACCGCCTCTAGGTCTGTGAAAATGATTCCTCATGCTACCAGAACCACTCTTTCACACATACTATATATCTGTGAAGATTCTCAGTCATCCAGGTGAGGTTATCTGGACGTCGAGTCAAGTCAACTCGACTTCTTTCTTGTTTCTTTCACCCACTCTTTTTTTTTTTTGGCAGGACAATGGATGATGTTTTAAAAAGTTTATGGAAACAGTCCAGTCCACTGTAACTGGGTAAAAGTACTCTTAAGGATCAATGTAACACATTATAGAGTTTACAATGAAATGCTTTTTGTGTTGAAAGCAATCATATCTCTCCAGGGAACACTTTTTCCACTCCACTGTACATGAGAGCTCAGCACATCTGAGCATGTGCGGCTTTATCGAGACCCCTGATCTTCTGCTGTCCTCTAGTGGCGTGATTTTATACTTTGTTGTACATTTTACTGGATTAACCACCTTTCTGTAACACATCTGACCTTTCAGTTTGAGATCAAGAGACATTAAATGTCTTCTCACACATATTATACATTGACATAAACAAAATGAAATTAGTCTACAAGCAATATCAAGGAAATCATATTAATACCAAATATTTAACAATTTTATTTCAAGTGAACGAATACTCATTTGCAAAAACAAATGTATTTCCTTTGGTTTACAGTTAAGCCTATAATATCTGTCTCATGTCTTATTTCAATTGGTTTCAATCAAGAATTTTATTTTATTGTTGCTATTCATCAGTTTTCTTCTGTCTAAAGAACCTGTATTAAGCTCAACTCCTTATGAAAACGCTGGAAAAATGAACATAAAACAGATATTCTTAAATTACCTTTGTATCCATCTGAAAAGTATTTGTATATTGAGTAACTGTGGAATTATCTTGTATGGCAATTTTTTTTAGACAAGTGTAATGGTTTATTTACAAACCTCATTTTGTTGGGAGGAAAATCTGCTACATGAGGTACATGAGCAGACATTTTCAATGTGGTTCAAATGAATGAAATACAAATATATTTGTACAGCACTTTTAACAATAGACTTTGATGAGAGCATCTTTACAGTGATCTCTGTGACTTGAAATCCAGAGTTGAAAGTGATAAGGTAAACCTCCCTGAATCAGCACAAGAAAGGAAAAGACTTTGAGAGGACCCATACTCAAGGATAGTAGATAGGATTCATTATAATCCACATGTTCAGTGTGGGCATATGGAGAACAGTCCTGTGTGTCCTGAGATAAGCACAGGACAGTTTTAAATGTTTAGAGCAGCAGTTCTACAGTATCGATGTGAGATTATCCAGTGACACAAAGGTGACATAAACTGTTTGGGGGAAATGCAAATCTTTAAATCCTTCCGATATGGCACCATCAACAGGAGCATAGAAACACAGAAAAGCAGGACTGCACAAAGAGCTTGCGTGAAAGACAAAGTGAAGATATTGGTGGTTTGTCTTTTATCTAACAATGGTTTAAAAAGGTGTACATTGTGGGAGAGTGCAAGTCACCATTCTGGCAGATCTGACTGGAGACCTCGTCACATGGAGGCCCATGTGGTCTGCTTGGAATGCGTGTAGTGACTGGGGACAGTTCCACTTGACCATGAAGATGATCTTGAACTGCAGAACGTTTGTTCATTGATGAGTTGTGACTTAATTTGCTCAGTATTAACATAAATTCATCATCTTGTTATCAGATCAATCCCTACTATTGGTTATCACCCAAATGAGGATGGGTTCCCTGTTGAGTCTGATTCCTCTCAAGGTTTCTTCCTGTTGCCATCTCAGGGAGTTTTTCCTCACTAACATTGCCCTCGGCTTTTCAAAACATTCAAAACTCACTTTCCCATTTTTTTTATTCTGTAAAGCTGCTTTGCGACAATGACTCTTGTTAAAAGAATTATATAAATAAAATATTTAATTGAGTTGACTTACACAACCATGAGGGCACCGCCATGTAGTTTTCATATAGAAACTTACAGCATATTCACATCGGCTCATCGACTGTACAGTACAACACTAGCTACCTTGCTTAAATATGGTTGGGGACTAGAATTCAAATCAGATATTTGTGGTCTGGAACCTCTAAAAGAAACAAGGGTGTTGGTTTGGTAGAAAAGAAATTGCAAACATTTAAAGCAACTGACCTCATTTTACACCTTTGGCAGGCTTTGTCGTTCCTTGTGTGTATAGAACAAGAAGCATTCATTATCAATGCTAGTTAATAGGCTATATTTACCCGTACAGTAAATACAGACTCAGAGAATGAAGCCTGACTGCTGTGCAACCCAGTTGTTCACTCTGAGAGCTTAATAAGATGTTTGTGCATTCATGCACATAGAACTGCCTACTGGAAACAGTCGTTTCTAGGTATGTGATCTTGAGGGAGCTAATTTTGTCGCTATTTATATAATGTTAACAGTACTCATAGTGGTTAGCATTGTAGCACCTCTAGGGTCTGGGTTTGATTCCCGCCTTGGGATCTGTATGCATGGAGTTTGCATGTTTCTTCCGTAACTTGGTGGATTTCTTCCAGGTACTACTGTTTCCTCCCACAGTCCAAAGACATGTAGATTATTTATTTATTTATTTATTTATTTATTTACAATTTAATCACTTGTATTTTGTATAGATTTCTTGAAAGGCACACATGTACAGTATTCTTACATATAACCTACACCAATCAGCCATAACATTATGACCACCTGTTTAATATTGAGTAGGTCCCCGTTGTTTGGTGCCACCAAAAACGGCAGTGGACTGTGTGTTCTGACACCCTTCTATAAACAGCATTACCTACAGTATTTCAGCAATTAGAGCTACAGTAACTTTTATATTGGATCAGGGTACATGGACCAGCCTTCACTCACCAAGTGCATCAGTGAGCCTTGGCTGCCTAGAACACTTTTACTGGTTAACTGGTTTTAATTCCTTGCACCACTTTTTGGTAGGTTCACCACAGCCTGGGAACATCCCACAAGAGCTGCAATTTTGGATTTGCTCTGACAAAGTCGTCTAGCCATCATCATTTGGCCCTTGTTAAAGTCACCCAAATCTTTATGTTTGCTCATTCTTACTGTTATCAACACAAAAATTTCATGGACAAAGCATTCAATAATATACCCACCTACTACTAGGTTGCACGAGATATTGTTGCTGTTGCGAGAAGAGCCCAATTGTGACAGCTAGACAACTGGGACAGAGCAGCTCAAAAACTACAGCTCTTGTGGGACGGTCCTGGTCTGCAGTAGTCAGGACATACCAAAAGGCATCCAAGGAAGGAAAACTGGTGAACAGGCGACAGGGTCATGGGTGGCCAAGGCTTACTGATACAGTACACATGGCAAGTAAAGGCTGGTCCATGTACTAAGTGTAGGTAGTGTAGATCATATTGAGGAAAAGGTTAATGCTAGTTCCAATAACAAGGTGTCAGAACACACAGATCATTACTGTCTTAGTGGCAAAGGGGGGAACCTACTCAATATTAAACCATTGTATGATTATTTACATAAACGTATGCACATAAAAACACTCTAGATCTGCTGTATATGCAAGAAACTCTGAGTCACGACCCATCCTGTGCCTTATTAATTGTGTTTAGGACATTGCTGTTCTGTTCCCCTTTAATTTGTCCTGATGCTGCTCTGTATGCAAGCGGACCTCCTCCTCCTGTTCCTGCTCTCTTCTGCACCTGAAAACCCGCATCCGCACGAGCTATGACACAGCTCGGGGTGGCGCTCGTGCAGCTGGTAATGCGCGCTCTGATTGGCCCGCGGATCAGTCGGTTAGAGGGCGAGAGGGAGAGAGAGGGAGAGAGAGAAAGAGAGGGAGAGCGCTCCGTCCTCCGACAGGCACCGGGGGATGCGGGCTCGGTTCAGCGCGAGGGAGGAAGAAGAGGGAAGATAAACCGTCATGCGGGAGAACCCGGTAAGCGCGCGCCGGAACTTTAATAACGCACTTTTACACTTGCGGTTAACGGAGTGATGCCAGTGTTACGTAATGTTTCACGCGAAGGGCTGCTCACGCGCGGTCTGGTGAGACGCACCACACAAGTTCATGCCGCAGTTCCTCAGAGATGGGATTTGGGTTTAGTAAAGTAACGAGTCGCCTCGGCAAAGGACGCACACGACGTTATAGCAATAGACAAACAATGTAAATAAGCAGAATTTATTATTGTTAGTAGTAGTGGTAGTATTAGTATTGTTATTATTATTGTTATTTGCAGTAGAATAATTACTAGTATTATTATTATTATTATTATTACTAGTAGTAGTCTTAGTAGTAATAGTAGTAGTATTGCTGCTGTTATTATTATTATTATTATTATTATTATTATAAAAAAAAAATAATTGTTGTTCTTGTTATTATGAAACATTTTTTAAACCTAGCATGCACATCAGGAAAGGCAGTTCAAAACCACAAACTACATTAACACTCAGAATAACACTTACTACAGCACTGTGGACAACTGGGAAGAAAAAAAGCACAGTTACTACCCTGGAAGAATATCATTACACTCTCACTCACTCATTGTCTATACCGCTTTATCCTGTATACAGGGTCTATCCTAGGAGACTCAGGGCATGAGGTGGGGTACACCATGGAAGGGGTGACAATCCATCACAGGGCTCACACATACACACTCATTCACACTACGGGCGATTTGGGGACAGCAATTAGCTCGTTTTTGGACTGTGAGAGGAAACCCAACAAGCCTGGGGAGAACGTACAAACTTGCACACAGACCCAACTCAACCCAGGAAGCAAACCCGGATCTTGGAGGTGCAAGGCAACAGTGCTGACCACTAAGCCATTGCTTATTATTATTATTATAATTATTATTATTATTATTATTAAACATTTATTTAAACTCTCATGCACATTAGGATTAAATGTTTCAAAAAGGCATCCCAATACCACAAACCACATTGACACACAACATAACACTTACTACAGCAATTTGGATAACCCGGAAACAATTCCATCAAAGATAGCTCAAAATGTAATTTTTTTTTTTATTTATGTGCATGACATCATGTGTGAGAGTTTTACTGTAAGGTATTCATTATGATCTATAAAAGCTGACTTAACTAGTTCACATTGAATGTAAACACTAAAAAGCAACCCATCAGATCTTATTTAGTATACAGGATGAAGTGGTATAGACAAAGAGTGAGTTAGTTGGCTTATACAGTAAACCTTAAAAAAAAACCTTCAGAGAAGCGTAACATCTGGTTAAGGTGTCAAGTCTATGGAATGTACAGTAATCACTGTTTTTATTCTCTTTTTAAAATACCCTTTTCACATTTTGTAATTTAATTGTTTTGGTAGTATTGGCTGTTTTGAATGTTGTATTCAAAATTAGGACTCAATATACAGTAACAGACATCATCAGTAAATCATGTTTGGCTACCGTACCATTTTACTCTCCTCCCTGCTGTAACACTCCTAAAAAAAAACTAACCAGTTAATTAATAAGCCTTGCTGAGTTAAAGTATGTGTGTTAGTGTAGGGAAAAAATCTCCTCAGGACCAGAGTCAGGAAACTACAATCTGTTTAATTTCCAAATATAGACTATTTCACCAATTATAATACAGTACTTGTTTAATGATTTGGTATGTCCATTGCATAAACTGCTCATTTATAATTAGTTGTGTACATGTTTAATATTGCATTATGTACATGTATTTCTGTTAACCTAAGACATGTGGTGGAATGAGATAAATTCACATTCATGTGCTTTTTTTTTTTAATAGTCAGTAATGGTTTCTCTTTAACAGATTTTCATTTGCCATGGGGACTCTACCTCTCAAGCAATCCACTACAAGAGCCAAGAGCCTTGGAATGGCTGTTTAAAGTAAGTGTGTGATTAATTAAATGGCTTCCATAATGGAAGGCACACACACAGTGCTCTGTCTGCACAAACGAATTGAGGAGTTTATTTATATCAGCCCATACTTACCCACTAGGGGAGTGAGAGGCTTTTCACGACGTGGCCGCACCTCTCATCACTGCCATCCCCTGTACACCAATCAGAATGACCAGAAGGCTGAAGACTCTGCAATACCGAAACAAAGAAGTCAGTCTTACAAGCCAGCATGTGAAGACTTGCGGTCCTGTGAAACAGCGAAAGTTTTAGCATGGCTTCACTGGCTGTCTGCGGAACACTGCCAGCTGCTTGTGGATCTCCTGTCGCTGTGTGGTGACTGTGCATCAAGATTCAGAATGGGCAACCAGGATGGCAAGCTACAGGCTCAATTTGTAGAAAATGAAAAAAATCTTGTTCAAGACGTCAGCAGCAACAACCTTCAACATACACTTTCTTTATCCCCAGAACACAAGAGATCAGCTTCTCGTGTTAGAAAGATTAAGAAATTAGGTAGCAAGAAGATGGACGTTGCTGATGAGTTCTTGCAGACTAAGTTGAGAAAGAAATTACAGAGCGCTCCGGCTTCAGAATTTTTAAAAAATCAACGGGATGCAGACTTGATTCAGGAAAGTGAAAAACAAAAGTTACCTGGAACCTCTGCTTCTACGCATGTACCACATACTCCTGCATCAGACGCTTATGCCAGGGTCAGCAGTGAACCGCTTCTTCCAATGGAAGAACCCTTTCAGACATGTCACGAAGCCTGGGACTTCATGGAGGACTCACGTCTGTTTGAGTCAGAAATAGACCTCTGCACTGAGTTTACTGAGTTTGAGGACCAGTTCTGTCTAAGTTGCGGAGCATTTTCCTGTAGGCTCTCTGAAGCAAAGCTGTACCATACTCATCAGGAACAAATGACCAATAAAAATAGCATTGCTTCAAGTGGAAAAGTGCTTTCTGCTGGGAAATACAATTTGCTGAATAATCCTGAAGGTACAATTGTAGCTCCACTGCATGATGACATGAACAGGAGAGACATAGCTGTTGAAGCGGTGGCCAAAAGGATGGAGATAACTGATTCCAACCATGGAAGCAAAGAAGATTCTGCTCATGTCATTGAAGTAGGGCCTCCTACTACTAATGGTAGCTCTGCAATGGGACAAAACACCTGCCAACATTTGGGAGAAGAAAAGCTGGAAGTTCAGAACATTACTCAGGAGAACAATATGGAACTAAATGTTAGAAATAGATCTTTGCAGTCAATGACATTTCCCCTCAGAGAATCTCAAAATGAAACTTCTAATCTCAGGCCAAGGACCAAAAGCCCAATATCTCCTTCCCTTTTTGGGGTTTTTAATGTGTCCTATGGTCCGTCCAACAGCCTCCAGAGTATGTCCCCCAGCCTGTCACCACTGTCATCTAAGTTGTCCAGTCCCCAACTGAACCATCGCATTGTACTGCTGCCTGAAGAGGATTCGTGTAAGGACAATGATCATGACCGGTGGTTTCTTGAAACAGCTGGGTCATGGTTGAAAGGTGGAGACCAGCCCGTACAGCCAACAGGGGCTATAGACAAAAATGGAAACCATAGAACTTTCAGTAGTCTGGACCTGAACCTCAGCCAAAAAGCATCGAGAAATTCGACATGGATCAATGATGGGACAGCCACTTCCAAAATTACAGGTGAGTGTATGGTATGGTTTATTTATTTACCCAGGTGAATATGGATGAGAAGGGGCCCGTCTTGTGCCTTGTAAGGGACCCTAAGCAGCTATGCAGTTACCTACTATATCCAATTAAAGAAAAAAATTCTTTAGGAAAGATGGATTATATATAAATAAATTGCAATATTTAACAAAATGTATATTTCTTAGACATTTTTGTCACATCAGCTTGTTGCTCCAATGTAAAAGCAGTCAAGCAGTGCTTGTCTGATCATTGGTCACCATCTGCACCCGTTTCTCACTGGATCATGCCTTAAGTTGGATGTTTTTATGCTTGAATGATTCATAGTTCACTTCGTGGCTTAACAAACAAAAAACATTCCTCTTAAACTGCTCAGGTACAAGGCCTAGACTGAAAATGAGAGCCAAAAAAGTCCTTCAAGAAGCCTGGAGAACTATTCCTCAAGATTGCATTAAAATACTAAAAAGGCTGGCTCTTTGGAAGCAAAAGCAATATCTATATTTTTCTTTTCACAAGGACTAGTTATTTATTACACTTCTGTGTGCATACATGTAAATATCTGAGGATGCAGTATAAGGAAAGTCTAAATGATAGTTTCCCCAGATAGTGCCCAGCTTCCTTCTTATCATTATCATATTGTTGATCATTATGAGTGGCAGGGCCAATTCAAGCTATTCTCCCTTATCATTGTGCATAGAAAGGTCTGTAATTTGACTCACAAATTCAGTACACAGACTTTGTTCTTATTTTTTTTCCTCCATACCATGTCCATATCAGGGTCATGTTGGACAAAGCCATTTCATTTGTACATAGCCAGTGATACAGTTGACAGAGCCTCAGTCTCATTCTACCAATTGCAAAGCCTTACAGTATACACTTTAGCTGCAATATACTGTGAGTGGGCATTGTCTTACATATGTATATGGGTTTGTTTTATTTTATAAGATGAGACAAGGAGAAGGATGTGAAAGTCATTTTAGTCTGATAGCCATGCAAAAATTCTGTCAGTAGAGACACAGGAGTCAGAGTATTTTATGCAGTAAAAGAACCCGTTGTGTTACATGTTCTTCAGACAAGGACATTTTAGTGGATAGTCTTGATCGCTGTCACTCCTAGAGTATCCAGAGTGAAGAATATAGAACCTTCCTTCAATAATTAAATACTCCTGTAAAGTTAGCAGGGTAAACAAGAGCAAAAATAGGATTGCTTAAACAGGGTTGGTTGGAATGCCCTTTCCAGTTTGCCCTGACAGAATTACATCCCATGAAAGGCTTACAAAAGTACTAAAGCAACAGAGAGGTAGAATGTGATTGAGAATCTTACCATAACCATCTGTGGCTAGAAATCAAAGGAAAAAAATGCTCCATGTATAATGTATAATTGCTCTAATGTGGCAGTCTCAGGCTACGTTCACATTACCAGCCTGAAGTGAGCAGATTTTTTTACGCTCATGTGACAGATTTTTTTATGGCTGTCCATACATAAGAGCGCCACATTAGCTTAGTGGTTAGCACTGTTGACTTGCACCTCCAGGTTCTGGGTTTGATTCCCACCAAGGGCTTGTGTGCATATTCTCCCTGTGCTTGGTGGGTTTCCTCCTGGTGCTCTGGTTTCCTCCCACAGTCCAAAGATATGCAGATTTGGCTGACTTAATTCCTTTAGTCTGTGTGTGTGACTATCCAAATCTGATTTTCAGATTGGATCTGAGTGTGTGGTCCTAGATATATATATGACTATATATGAGAACAATCAGATCAGAAATCAACACTGACATCATCAGTCAGCACCCCCTGCACAGGAACTTCAGCTAAAGCACGGCATATGGCTGTCTTCTTTTTTCTAGACCTCAACACATACAGCCAAATAACTGCTTGCTATTCTCCAGAGAAAAATCCCAAGCATATATTTTTGCTAAAATCTATCCATTGTTAAAAATGAACGAGTGATAGCACAAATATGAGCAAAGATGCATCGATGTGCACATGCGTGCAATTCCAGAGGACAGATGTGTCCGCATTAGAGTCAGATAAAAGTCACTTATGTAATTCTGAACGCGAACTATCATGACATGCAAATCCAACATGGTGAAAAAAAGTCTGAATTGAGCAATGTGGCTTGTAAAGTGTAGGTAGCCACAGTAAGACGAGGCAGTCTTGGAAATCTCTAAGCTCTTAAATACAGAATAAGGAAGGTATGGCTTTACACTGAGTTTGTTACACTGCCTTGTGATACAGCATGAGAGGCAAATCAAAAATATTCTAATGGTTGGCTTCAGGTGTTAGTATTGTACATTCCCTTGTATCAGGCTGGGAGATTTAGTGGTAGATGTTGATTCATCTTAAGCACTTGCCTTCTATGATAGCAATCAATATGCATCAGGTTATATTAGTTGGATAATTCAATTCAATTTCAATTTGATTTCTATAGCGCTTTTAACAATGGTCATTGTTTCAAAGCAGTTTCACAGAAATGAAAAGACAATGAAAAGAAAATTTGAGGAAGTGTGTATGTGTGAGAAAAATGTGTCTAGATAATGAGATTGTTCCTGATGAGCAAGCCCAGGGTGACGGCGACAGTGGCAAGGAAAAACTCCCTGAGACGGCAATAGGAAGAAACCTTGAGGGGAACCAGACTCGACAGGGATCCCATCCTCATTTGGGTGATGACGGATAACAGAAATTGTATAATATCATGTGTGTTATGCAGCTGAAAGTTCAGTATAACAGAAGTTATTTAAATTAACATGAAGTCCAGTTCAGCACAGGGATGAGTCAACAGGTGCATAGGGCAGATGGGGGTCTGGATCACTGGGAGCACAGGAGTAGCACATGTAGCTCCAAACCTACAGTATATAACAGTCTGGCTTTTAAACATCATCCACCAAAATAACAATTGAATCTTAAAATATCAATATATTACCCATCTGAGAAGAGAAAGATCCAGTTTTCCATATACTGTACTTACCTAACAGCTTCAGGATTTGATAAA
The DNA here is from genome assembly GCA_011419295.1 of Clarias macrocephalus. Taxonomy (NCBI): domain Eukaryota; kingdom Metazoa; phylum Chordata; class Actinopteri; order Siluriformes; family Clariidae; genus Clarias; species Clarias macrocephalus. The sequence goes on from JAAGKR010001620.1 coordinate 27,622, forward strand.
GTAGATGATGCACAAGTGTAGAAAATACTGTATGAAGTAAAAACCTCACAGTTTCTCTAAATCTCTAGTACTACAATAATTCTGCCTCTGTTCTCTCTCGTGCAGGCTAGTTTCAGTAATATCTAAATAATATTAAGTAATCAGTCTATGGGTCATATGAGACTGATCATGCCACAGAGAGTCAATTTATAGTGTTTTCCTGGTCTAGCGGTCAGCAGGAAATGCAGGGAACAGTGTGCCTTATATTTTATTTAGTTGGCATGAACAGCAACAGACACAGCCCTTTGTATTCTATAATAACTTCCCTGATGCTGATTCTGATCTATGAGGTTACAGAGAAGGCTTTAGTTCCAGCGGAGTAAGATTAATCCTGAAAAGCTCCCATTGATTATATATAATTATCTCAATATGTAACTTTAAAAATCTATATTCAAGAACCAATTCACTTGTTTCCTAATTTTGTAGTTCAGGCCTCTAGGAATGTATACATTTTGTTGGATAACCCTGTATACAATATTATCATAGTTTGTGTCCTTACTCTTTTCAGTGAGTGTGCAAGATGCAACCTGAACATGACTGCTCTTCATTTATAGCCGGGGTTTCTATATCAGAATACAACATGCAGTGACTGCTGGTCACAATATTGAATCAGAGGCTTAAAACATCCTAGCAGTAATTAGATCTTACTATTCTGAAACCTGGCTGCATGGTGGCTCAGTGGTTAGCACGGTGGCCTCATACGGTATGAATCAAACCCTGATTCTGAGTACCTCCAGAGTCAGGGTTTGATTCCCAGCTCAGGTCTGGGTGCATGGAGTTTACATGTTCTTCCTGTGCTTGGTGGGTTTCCTCTGGATTACACCCTGTCCAGGGTGTACCCTGTCTCTTGCCCTAAGTCTTCTGGGATAGGCTCGGCGCTCCTGCAACCGTGTACACAGGATAGGTGGGATAGAAGATCTCATGAATTAATAAAATATTCTGAAACCTTTATGGTTAAGCCTTAAAGCATGCAATCTAATATGCCATAGAAATCTGACTAGTATTATACTGTATATACTACCGTAATACAATTATGATCTGTGACTTGCACAAATTGTCCAAATTGTAATGCTGTATGACTTGGTTAGAGTATCTCCAAAACAGCATGCTTTGTGGGCTGTTTCTGAACGCAGGGGACACCACCTATCAAAAGTGGTCCAGTCGGCTTACTAGTGACAAGGTACTGGGTGCCCAAGGCTTACTGATGCACATGAGGTGTGACTCCAAGTAGTCTCGTCAGCACCCATTGATGAAAGACCAGTTAGAATGCCCATGCTAAACCCTGTCCTAGGGCAAACCTAGGGCAGTGGTGGCTCAGAGGGCTAAGGCACTGGGTTACTGATCGGAAGATCGGCAGTTCAATTCCCAGCTCAGCCTGGTTGCCATTGTTGGGCCCTTGAGCAAGGCCCTTAACCCTAACTGCTCCAGGGGCACTGTACCATGGATGACCCTGCGCTCTGACCCCAGACATGCGAAGAAGGAATTTCACTGTGCTGTAATGTATATGTGACAAAAATAAAGGCTTTACTTACTTTACTTTACTGTCCACTGCTGAAAGTGCCTCTAGTAGCCACATGGAGCATAGAGCAAGTGAGCAGTAGAGGGATGTACCTTGGTTCGATGAATCACATTTCCGTTTACATCATGTGAACTGCTGTGTGTGTGTGTGTGTGTGTGTGTGTGTGTGTGTGTGTGTGTATTGTTTACATGAGGAAGAGATGACACTACGGGAAGAAGTCAAGCCAGCAGCAGAGGCAGTGCACATTATAGTATCAGTTACCTGATGTGGTCTTCTGCTGTTGTAGCCCATGCACATTAAAGTTTCATATTTTGTGCATTCTGAGATTGTGATGCAATTTCCCCATTGTTCTCTAATCAACAAGGTCTTTCTACCCACACTGCTGTCACTCACTCGCTGTTTTTTTGCGCTGTTCTAGATATTGTTGTATATGAAAATTCTAGTTGCTTAGTTTCTGAAATACTTTGACTAGCCAATAATCATGTCACAGTTACATTCCCGCTTTTCACACTTTTCTTCATTCTGAGGTGTGATGTGAACATCACCTGAAATTCTTGACCTTTATCTACATGATTTTGTGTTGTGTTGCTGCCATGCGATTATGTGATTTGTCTTGATCATTTGTAACTATTGTAAATAAATTGTAGGCATGCTGTAAGTTCTGTTTAATTATTTGTATTCAGTTCTAAAATTTGTTTGGAAGTCCAGGTAGCTATCACTATTTTGCTGGCAGTTTTGCTGCTTTTTGGCATAAAATGATAAACACAAGGAGTGTAATGGTACACGAAAGGTATGCTTTGGTACATGCTACAGTTTTGATCACATTTTGGTACATTATTTTGTACAGTTAAGTAAAAAAATGCTTGAAATTTCATTTATTATAAAATTTAAATGTACAGTCTTATGCTAAAGTTTAGGCACCCCTTGATAAATAACAGTTTTTGGTGATTTTTTTATTGAAAAGATGTTAACACAGTCTCTCTTGGAAATGGAAAAAGTGCACAATATTTTCAGCAAACATTGATGCATAGTTACTTCTAATGCCGTAAATTAAATAAAAAAAAGAAAAGAAAAACATTATTATTGGACTGTGCAAAAGTTTGGGCACCCTAAGTGTTCCAGAGTCTCAGATTCTTTTTACAAGGTTTCAGACCTTAATTAGCTCGTTAGAGCAACAGCTGTCATTAGTAAATGACAATTTCAAAGCTTTACAAATACTTTGACTCATCAAACCTTGTGCACACACTTGCGGACACTCAACAAAAATAGGTTCCTCTAAGCAGCTGTGTAAGACTCTGAAAATGAAAGTTATTGATGCCTACAATGCAGGAGAAGGCTACAAGAAGATAGCAAAGCATTGTCAGCTTGCAGTTTCCACAGTGAGAGATGTTATTAAGAGATGTCAGAAGTATGCAACAGAACATCTACGTTTTGGAAACAAGTGCTGTGGACTGAGGAAGGTAAAATAGAACTCTTTGGCCACAATCAGCAAAGGCATGTTTGGTGAAAAAAGGAGCAGCATTTCATGAAAAGAACACCTTGCCAACTATTAAGCATGGGTGTGGATCTACAGTATCATGCTTTGGGGTTGTGTTGCAGCCAGTGGCACAGGAAACATTGCACGGGTGGAGGGAAGAATGGATTCCACTAAATATAATTATAAATATATTAAACATAATTAAAAATTTGTGGGTAGATCTTAAAAGAGCTGTGCATGCATGACGACCAAAGAATATTACAGAACTAGAAGCCTTTTGCAAGTAAGAATGGGAGAAAATCCCAAGTACAGTACAAGGATTGAAAGACTTTTAGCTGGCTATAAAAGGTGTTTGCAAGCTATGATATCTGCAGGTGTTACTAAGTACTGATTATGTAGGGCGCCCAAACTTTTGCACAGTGCCACAATTATGTTTTTATTTTTTATCTTTGTTCAATTTATGATTAACATCTTTTCAATTAAAAAATCACCAATTAAAAAAAAAAATTTTATCAAGGCATGCCTAAACCTTTGCATTAGACTGTAAATGTTCTGTATAAACTTGTACAAATTACTGAACACTGGCAAACTGGCCATCATTTCCTTTGTGTGTGTATATACTGTATATATGCACAGTTAAAAATTGGATTGCGAGCATAATTTGTTCCAGAAGTGTGCTTATATATAAAAACACTCTTATATCAATGTTAATTTCCCCATAGTAAATAATGAAAACAAAAAAAAATGATACATTCCACAACAAAACATTCATGTGTGTGTGTGTGTGTGTGTGTGTGTGTGTGTGTGTGTGTGTGTGTGTGTGTGTGTGTGTGTGTGTGTGTTTGAGAAAGTGTGTACACAAACGCACAGACACACACACACTAACGGAACCACTGCTCTGTCGGAAAACATCTTTTACAAGGAACCTTTCTAGTAACACTTGCTTTTGCCTACTTTTGAGAATTTTGTGGAAATGTGACATTACATTGTCACTAAACAGATTCATTTTAGGCAGAATTCATCTCCTACTTTTTTTTCTTTTTTTATAAATTTTTTTGGATTTGGATAGGGCGAGCACGTTACCACTGCGCCACTCGGAGGCTCCTACTTTTTTTTCTTCCGCAGTACAGTTACTACAGAACAGACACTACACTTGGACACAAAATTTAAAAAATGCTTTAAACACACACACGTGGTCACAATGTTATGGTAAACAAGAAACGCGAGCATGAACGTTGACTATATGAGCAACGCATACGCACAGTGTGCGAGAGAGAGAAGAACCATTGGCTCAGTTGTGATCATGTGATGCTCGGCAGACAATCAGTATGCGCACTACTCGGATATCAAGACCTCACTCGTTTATTAAGCTTGTCTTGCAAAACGCTCACAGACCAAGTTACTATATGTAAATGTATTAGCTTTGGATTAATCAACATCCACACAATAATTTGTTAAATCTAAAACTGACTGTGCAGTTCACTGTTTGAAAAATAAAATATACATCATGTAGCTGAGTTAGCTGACTAGCTTACTGCTAACAAAAGACGGACATGGGGGAGTCAAGTTCCGCTCATTGTCTTTTGAATGCTTTAAGTCGTAAATGAACAAAATCAATATAGTTGATCATCCTTTCCAACTTGTACAAAATCCATATCTCTTAAGTGATTTTGAAGGTATTGAAGTCCTCAGTGCTAAGGGGGCTGTTTATCTTGGTGATTTGCTTTCAATCTAAGCACACAGTATTTGGAAGTAGCTCAGGCTTTAGAAGGCCTTTATTGGAGTACTTGAGGCCACCTCTAATTGAATTCACTGGACATAATTAGGAAACTCCAGCCACTGAATATAGCGCCGGTCCTAAGCCCGGATAAAATGGGAGGGTTGCGTCAGGAAGGGCATCCAACGTAAAAACCTGTGCCAAGTTGTTTTGCAGATCGGATGATCCGCTGTGGCGACCACTGGATGAGGGAGCAGCCGAAAGTCCAAAAACAACCATGTTTTGACCGACTGCATTTAGACATAATTTAGATTTTACTTGTTCTTTGAGTATTGGTGGGTTCATGAGAGTGCACTGTGTCTTCTCTTTGAAGCTGTAATTTAACTGGAATTATGGGCACAGCACAAAGGATTACACTCCAGACACCACTAGAGCATTAGTACAGTACAAAAGGATAATGTTCAGCTACATTACACTTGACCTCTTTAGATGTGCTTGAGAGAAATCCCGAGGTTAGATAAGTGGTGCAGCTGGTTGTTTTTGAAGTTATAAAATAGAAAGAATCTAATTTGACCCTATTCATAATATCTCTGGGTGCGTTACTAGATCAGCATTTAACATAACCTGGTCTATAGACAGTCTCAAATCGGATTTTACTTTGTTTGGTTTTAACTGTATGGCAACACAGTAGTGTTGTATTTACAACATTAGTAGAACAATACTGAGTGCAACACCCAGTATTCACATTCTTCACTATTCGAGTCAGCTGAGGTGTTACTTCAGCTCCGTCACACATGTCTGCTCTATTTATATCACATGGTTCCGTTCTCATCCTCATCCTGGTTTAGATGAGAAGCCTGCCATCAACAGTGATTGTAATGGATGTAATCATGGATGTAATAAATGAATCTCAACAGTTAGATTACAAGCTCTTTCTTTCAGTTCATGATTTACTATAATACAAGAACAGTTCCAGCAACAACACCACACACTATTCACAAATAGACTTATCTTATGTCTATATACTTATGTTTCACATGTGTATCCATCAACAGCGTCCTATTGTTACACATAGTGTGTGTGCACGCCTTTGTGATTGTACTTACACATCATGCTGGCAGTGCTGACATTCCTACATCATAGTCCTCAGTTAATATACTGTACATACATCAACAATTAAATACTCAATGACATTTTAGGTGATTTCTTAATATAGCATTATTCTTTAACTACAGCATTTTGACAAATATTACCATGCACATACAGCATATACTGTTTGTATATTTACATTTACATATTATGGAATGAGACAGGCTATTTCCTGATATTACTTAAGTTCTCAGAGCTACAGTATGTACAGTACAGTTGTTCTCTCATCAGCCTCTCATGTCTTTCTCTTGATGTTACTGAGATTAAAATCAAGCAGGCATGTTAAAGGGAAAAAAAGCAAAGTGCTCTATTCTTAAGCCTCACCCCTAGCCAATCGGATTTGAGAATCCAACACCACTGTTGTACAGCTAAGAAATAAAGAGGACATGGGGTTATAAGAAAATAATCAGTGCTAAAGTAGTGTGGTGGATTAGAAGTTAATTAATTTCCTTTCAAGAAGTGTTTCATCCCTATTACAATTATTAAAAGAAATAAATATAAAAAAATAATAAGAATATTGCAAATTGAGCACGTTTTAAGATTTCAGCAGGGCTGTGGTATAATTAAGCAATATCGTACTCGAGGGCGTGGTGTTGTACTGAATATCAGCACAGCTGTGATGCGGTTGTAGGCGAAGCAATTACTGAGGAGACAAAGTGTTGTTGTTTTTTTTCCCCCACATTCAATGTTTTGGCACTCGGCTACCCTCTTTCCAGTATGGCGGACAACAATGACCTATAATTAATGACCCATGCTGCCGATAGGGTTGGGTATCGTTTGGGGTTTTTTCGATACCGGTGGCAAATCGATGCTTTTAAACCGGTATCGGTGCCAAAACGTGCCTGAACCGATACTTTGCAAAAGCCACAAAATGATGGTGGATGACTCAAGAATATATTTTTATTGAACAAAAAATGAAATGCTTAAAATTTAACAATATATTAAAAGTTTAAGTACTAGCTGAAAAGCCATAATTATAAACAGAATCCATGTTACATTAGTATTTTACAAATCGTTTGACCATTTATTAGCATGAATGCAAGATTTGATTTTGCAATTAACATTAGCCTACTACTAACCTGCGGTGGACTCCTTTTTGCTACGGTTGGTATGACCGGGGCTGGGGTCATCCACACCGATAGTGCCAGCTGTTATCTGTAAGCTGTCAAACACGGCGCATCCCTCTGCTTTAAACTTTATTCCGTGTGCCCTCAAATGTTTCATATTAGATTTGACGCGTTTCCCCCTTTACACGCAACTGCTGTAAAACATTTACTGCTCGCGGTGTCGGAATCCTTTCTTGTGAAATATAGCCACACTTTCGACCGTTTAGTTGTAGACTTATTAACGAAAGTTAATTTAGCAAGTTAAGATAAGCGGTAACGTTAGTTGCTGCGTTCACGCGCATCTCGGATGGTCTCATTTTCCGATTATTTGTGCTTTAAATTTTTTTTTAATCTAATCTAATAAACTTTTAATCTACAAAAATAAAATGGACAGTAACATTACTGCAACAATGTTTTGGATTTGTATTATCAAAGCTTTCCGAAGTCCTCAAGAGTTTTCTAATTACGGAAAAAAAATATTTTTCAGATCATTTCTGACACCCCATGAATGCAGTATTTAAATTTTACTAGCGATCATGTGTGTTGATGAATCTAATGCTTATTACAACTGTATCATCATCATAGCCCCAGAGAACAAATATATTAATCGACAGTTCAGGCATTTAAGTGGCACCGAAATTCGCGTTCTGTTTCGGTCCGGTACATACCGGTTCTATAGGTACCAGTCCCGCATTGGCAACGGTTTTCAGTACCCAACCCTGGCTGCCAATCAAGAATTAGTATACTTAATGCGCTAATTAACTGAGACCTAAGATGCAGAGTGATACATATACAGTAGTTAACGTTCCAGTGCTGTTATGCTCTATATCACCACTTACGGAACGCCCTTCGTCCAATCAAATTACTCGGTTAGAAGTAACTGTTGTAAATTAAAATTTAGAATAAGGTTACTTGTGCAGTAACTGCACTCGTCTGTAATCAAAGAAAGCAAGTATTAAAAGATGTTCACTCTGAACAGTTAGGGGGCAGTTAAGTGTTAAGTGTTTGACTTCTCCTGTAGTTTCTGAACATGAATGCAGTGTTTGTCTCCTGTGAGATGGGTCAGGTGTTCAGTAGTTGGGGGTTTTATGGGGACAAGATCAACTTAGGGCAGACAGAAATGCACGCATGGGCGCACAAATGCTCTTGAAAAAAACACATACAGCAATACATAGAGAGCGAGGCAGTACCTTTCTGGTTGTGCTCTTCAATAAGAAGGTTTAATTAACAGAGCTAATTACCCATGACCTGGTATGTTTTGTGATTATGTAGCTGCCTGTACTGCTTGGTACTGAATTCCGCTCCACTCACAGGTGATGGTGTATGTGTGTGTGTGTGTGTGTGTGTGTGTGTGTGTGTGTGTGTGTGTGTGTGTGTGTGCGTCCCTCTTAGTTTTGTTCTAATCCCACTCTAATACTGCTGTGTCATTATCTTAAATCCAGAACGGCAACAGTACTTAACTGAATTAAATTTTCATTGATGTTGTGCTCAAAGTCTATGTTTTTAATGGGTGTTAGCATTAACTTGGCATTTTGCTAAGTCAATAAAGAGTGTACAAGCTTATATTGTTGTTAGTAATTCTGACAATGGATACAAGCCTGATCAGAGATCATTAACGTGCTCAGGAACAGTGCCAGCCTTAAGATTAGTGTATTTACAGGTTACAATATTACATGCATTATTCAGCTACTTTAAGTGGTTGTTTTCTTATGCCGTATATTAGGGGCCATTTGTATGTTTTGTGCCAGTAAATGTTCTAGCTCCATTGCTCGGCAAAAAAAACATGAGAAACACATTGAAATACTATGTTGATTACAGCATGTATTTGCCGTGCATTGTTTCAGCAGACATGGTTGCAATGTAACAGCATTTATTTCCATCCAGAATTGCAATTATTTCTTGCTGAGATCATGTTTTGCTGATGAGCGAGTCGAGACACTCCAGAAAATCTTCTCTAGCACATCAAGCACAAGAATTTCAATGGGGTTAAGTCAGGCCTCTGTGATGGCCAATTCATTTGTGAACATGATTTCTCATGTCCCCAGAACCACGCTTTCACACTTTGAGCACAATCAGTCTTGGCTTTCATGGAATATATTCATGCCATCAGGGAAGAAAATGCATTGGTGTGATACCCTGGTCATTTAGTACATTCAGATCATCAGCTGACTTCATTTCATTACGACATAACATTGCTGAGTGTAGACCTGACCAACTGAAGCTAACACAGATCACAAGACGGCCTCCAGAGGCATATATGGTACATCACTTCATGTGCTTCCATTCTTACCCTGATGCACCCATCACTCTGGCATGCATGGCCAAACTGAAGCTCTTTTTCTGATTTGTCTCACTAACAAGTGGTTTTCTTATTGCTGTTAAATTCTAATCTCACGAGTTCTTGTTGCATTGTGTGTAGAAATGCTCTTATTTTTATTATTGACCATAGCTGTGACTTCATCACTACTATTCATGATTTTTTTTTGATGGTTCAGCACTGTCCTTCTGGGTTTTAGTAATACACTGGACAGTTCTTAGCACAAGTCCAGTTGTTCTTTCTGAAAGACAGTAAATTGGGGGATATAAGGAGCTACTCACTAAATCAATCTCTCACTCAGTTTCTCTATACCGTTAATCCTGTATGCAGGGTTACAGGAGCCTGGAGCAGATCCCAGGAGACTTGGGCATGAGGCAGGATGCTCATGGACACCCTGGATGGGTTGCCAGTCCATCACAGGGGACAAGAATGCACATAATCACATCAATTTGCTAATTGCCGTTCAATTGGAGAACACCAATTAGCCTAATCTGCATGTCTTTGGACTGTGGAAGGAAACCGTTGTGCCCTGAGGAAACCCACTAAGCACGGGGAGAACATGCAAACTCCAGTTTGACAGGGCAAGTCTAAAATTGACTTTATTAAGGACCATTAACATTTTTAAGGCCTGCAGATAAGAAATATATTAATACAGAATTACTGCTTTCATTATGAGGATTAAATAAATGCACTAATCCTCAGAGCATCAGAAATAATGAAATGTACTGTATGCATCCCAGTCCAATATAATTAGCATTACTAATGCTGTAAGGAACTTTGGACAGTATAATCAGTTGCTAAGGCCTAACTTCCAGTTATGAATTTTGATAGTAAAATAGTGAAATTTCTGTTATACATTAGGGTTTACATTAGAATTAGGTGTGTTGTCAAGTAAAAGTATGAAAATAAATATGCTTTAATTTGATTTATAAATATAAGATTATTTACATGTATCTTATTTATTAACTTTAGAGTAAAGTCTTACATTGTTAGACTTATAGTGATCTAGTTTGATCTTTTATGTATATATATATATTTTTATATATTAACTGTTTTGGAGATTTATTATGGACAACCCAATTAAATGTTAAATAACCTGTAGGAGTGTAGCCGAATAATGTGGTATAACATTTAGCAATATGATATGAGGCTCATCATTCAATATGTCTGAAAGCTTCTCTTTAAAAACAAAACATGTCCTACTGTACATGTGCCAGCATGTCTAATATAGCTAACTATGCTTATGAAGTCCTCCTTGCCTAAATAGCTATTTTTGAGCAGAAATTTCGAGCAGATCCAGCAGGCAACTATAAAATCTTATATTGTGATTTTTTTACCTTTAAAACTATTCCAGGGTCTCCGAGGTCACTTTATTCCAGGGTCTCCGAGGACGTTTCTATCTATATATTTTAAAAATGTCTAAAACCATTTTATGCAGATGTTTCATTGATTGTCTTTTGATTACTGTATGCCTCCACTGGTATCTCCTCAGAACAGTATTTTTTCCTTTGATATTATTCAATAGCACTTAAAATTTAAAAAACACTTGAATGGAAATATACCTAGTTACATGTATGTGATCATGAGCACTGATGGCACTGATGGTCCCAGGCCAGCATAAAAGCAGGGTTGCATCAGGAAGGGCATCTCTCATAAAACCTGTGCCAACTGTCGGTCCTCTGTGGTGACCCCTTAACAGGAGCAGACAAATGACTAACAGCATGTATGCTATCATGGCTCGTCTAGTCCACAAGGTGGCACCATTTCAAAACGAATGAAAGCCGTCCTGTGGAGGGTGTGTGTTCACTGCACTGTATACTGGGCCTAAATATAACATGTTTGTCTTGTCACATTGTCTTTTTTAGATCTTTCAGAATTTTTTTTGTTCTACTGCACATGTTTAGATGCTGGCATTAAGCCACATTAATTACAATAAAGATAACATTTAAAAATAAAACAATTATGTATACAGTATGAGTGAAGGTTGGATAGGAAATTTTCTGCATGCTGTAAGTATAAATAAGAAAGAGGCTGTTTGTAGGACTGAAATAGGACAAATTTGCATTTGGAATGTACCCAAGGTTGCAGTCAGCATTTCGAGGTCTGGCAGCTTCAGGCTGGAGAGACATTATCATGATGAAACCTTAATGAAAGGTTTTCAGCCTTTCTGCCAAATTGTTGGTGTTGCTTTTTTTTTTTTTTTTCTGGCTGACAAATACGATTCCGTTTTCAGTGTGTGCATTTGACTAAGAAAGATATTTGACACAATTTTGTTTTCAGAAGATTGTCATGAAGACACTGTCTCTCACAGTGAAAAGACATGGCTACTATATTGTCCCTGTTCAGGTTACGTCCTTGTGTCTTCTCGGGGAGTTAACAATCATACTGTACATGCAGTGCAATTCCGCTTTATATTCTCTATCATTTTTGTTTCCTTTTCTTTTAAAGTCATGGATGAAGCAAAATTTCCTGCAGCTGAACAGTTCTAAGACTGAAGCTATTTTAGTAGGCAACCCAAATAGGTTAGGACATCTAACATCACTAGCATCACCTTTTCTGGTCAGAATATCCCATTGTCGACATCTGTTATTAACCTCGGGGTTAAAATGGATTCTCATTTGACGTATAAGGCCCATATCAAACATCTGTGTAAGACATCTTTCTTTCACCTCAGGAACATTGCTAAACTGCGTCCAGCACTTACATTTGCAGATGTCTTCTCCAGGCTGGACTTCTGCAATGCTCTCCTCATTGGGACTTCTGGAAAAAGCCTCCAAAAGCTGCAATATATTCAAAACTGCGCTGCTAGGATCCTGATGCGAGCACGTAAATATGATCATATTACGCCCATCCTTAAATCTCTTCATTGGCTCCCTGTTTCATTCAGAATTGAATACAAGGTCGCTCTTCTTACCCACCAGTGCATCTATGGGGATGACCCTCCCTATCTCAAAGAACTTATCACTTCACATACATCTTCATGCAACCTCCGCTCTGTCTCAGTACCTCATCTGAAACCTCAGAAGACGAAGCTTCTTACCATGGGAGATCGGCCTTTTTGCTCGGCGGCACCTAGGCTATGGAATGCTCTCCCTGAGTATCTGAGGATGCCACAGACGGTTGATGATTTTAAATCTGGTCTTAAAACTTACCTTTTTATTAGAGCTTTTGAGTTGAAATAATTTGTAGCACTTTGAGATTTGCCTCAAATATAAAGTGCATTATAAATAAAATGTATTATTATTATTGTTATTGTTATTATTATTATTTTCTTCCATTTTTTATACCACCCTAATAATCATTCTTCTTTGACTGTACTTTCTCCATTATTAGTATTATTGTTAATATTATATTACCTTTGCTTAGCAGTTTTCATCATTAGTATTGTGTTATATCTATCTATCTATCTATCTATCTATCTATCTATCTATCTATCTATCTATCTATATAAAACTGTTTTTCCTCTGTCCTGTGTGTAAATAATATTACTGCCCTTAGGGGCACCAAAGTTTGGGAGGTGGAACTGACTACCCAGGGCCCCAATGATACGAGGGCCCTTGTAAGTCTGCAGTGAAATTTGAGAAATATAGATGAAGAAAGTAAGGAGGCCCAATAAGACTTATTATGTAAAGGGCCCAGAGTTCTGTGCTACACCCCTCCTGCCTTACTGTATATGCAGCTGCTGGAGAGCATGCAGGTGGTTTGTCTGGTGGGTAAGGTAGGCCCTATTTGTTTTTGTTTGTTTGTTTGTTTGTTAGGGTGAATGGGGGATGTGTGCAAAGCCAATGCGCATATTTTCACACTCTCACACCAAGCTTTTCTGTAAAGTTGTCAGCTCTGAATTCATACTCTTATGCACTAGGTGGTGGTAGTGCGTTGTTGTGCTGCTGTGTTGATGCATCAAAACTTCAGTTAGCTGCTGTCATGTTCTTATGTGTGGTTGCAGCATCACATGCTGCAAATCTGCAGTGACAGGATGCTGAATTGAATACTAACCACTGTTTTTGTGCATTATTCTTGTTTTTTTTTTCTTTGAAAAGTTTTTGGGCTGCAAACCAACAGAAAAATCTTGCAAAAAAAAAAAAAACCCACGTCAGTCATGATGTATGGAGCTTCATAAATCTGCCTTGCTCTGATCTTATTTTGTTGAGCTGTCCATGTTTGTGAGCTTTCTGTGATTAGAATAAGTTTTCAGACAGGAATAGAAATTCAGGAATTCAGCCAAGAACAGCTAGAAAACAGCTACGCTCTGTTATTTTTTGATGGTGTATCTGAATCTCATGCTAATATTTTTGTATTTAATATTTTACATTAATATATATATTTTTAAGCCATTAGAAAACAAAGACAAATAATTTGCACAAACATACTTACTGTACATACCAGAGTTGTGGAAACGCTGCTTTAATTAATTTTTCAGAAGAGTCCCTGAGACAGGAGGAAATATGGTCACTGGATGGTGATGGTGATGACTCCATTTCCCATCAGCCTCTGTGTCGAGCCAGTAGACCCGATCACCTTGAATTTTTAAGAATCACACCGCCAGAGGATGATATCATCGGAGAAACTCTGTGTCATCCACAACATGAGCCAGGGGTAAGTGGAGAATACTCCCACACACACACACACACACACACACACACACACACACACACACACACACACACACACACAAGGCTATTGTGCAATGTCCTGTTACTGTTGATGGGGCACATTTGCTCTTTAAGCATGTTGGCTGATGCTGCTGTTCTCTCAAGTATAAGCCATCCAGCCCTGCTGTGTATTTGTGGTTACTTCTTACCAACTATAGTATCATGATACTTGCCTGGGCAGAAATCATCGCACACAGGAATATTTGACCACCTTCACTTTTGATTATGGCATGGTTGTGATAATGGTGGCCAGTTCATGCGTGAAAATTTGTTCTCCTGCTCCCAGAACTACTCCTACACATTTTGAGGCCTAGAATATACCTTTGCTGTCTGGGAAAAAAAACCACTAATGAGAGACCCTGGTCATCTGAGAAGTCAGCTGACTTCATTCTGTTGCGCTTAGACCTGACCAATGTAAGCAGCCATCGATCATAACACTGCCTCCAGTGGCTCATACAGTACATTGGGCACAATGCATGAGCCCATCTGCTTTCCTTCTAACCCTGACATTAGTTGCTCTGCAATACAGTAGGATGGTTTTAGTCAATTTAGATCACTTATTATACTCCCAAGCAATGCTTACACTACCAAGTGGTTTTGTTATGGTCACATTGTTCTTTAGTACCAAACCTGTGAGTTTTTCCACACACTTTGCATGTGGAATTAATGTCACAGTTAAACAGAGCTGTGATTTGTACTGTCGATTATATTTCATATACAATGTCACCAAGGCTATGTTCACTTATAGATCACATTGTTCAAGGAAGGAAAAAAAATTTCGGCTGCCCCCTCCCGACATGAACGCCTCAGTAACGCCTTGGTATCGATTCTTAAGTCATTATCGATTGTTAAGCGCATATATGGAGACGATATTGTTTTTTATCGCCTCTTTATCTGCTTGGCAGTGTTCGGCAGGCAAAAATCCTTGTATTAAATGTAGATGGAAGTAATGACAAAATTAACAATATTTTAAGGACAATAGTGATGATTAAACCTGACTGAAAGATCGTATGATATTACGTGTTAAAATCTGATGCACAATAAAAATGTTTTAATGTAAGCTACGGTTTTATTATCAAGTTTTTAGGGCTTGGTATAACATTGTTAAACTCCTTAACAGCTCGCTATAAAAACACTTCCTTAATCCCTCATGTCAAAATTCGCTGTAGAGGCGTCGAATTCACTGCAATGCCTCTGGAGCCGATTTCAAATCGAAAGACGTCGAAAGAGGACGGTAGCAAATTCAGCTCATTGGAATAGGGTTATGACATGGATTCATGCATGCTCACATCAGTACATCTTTGATTACGTCATCCGAGTTGAAACATATCATCTCATCACATATTGATTTCAAACAGTGGATGCGATTTCAGCAGAAATATGCTTGGGATTTTGCTCTGGAGGATGGCAAACAGTTAGTCGGCTATATTTTTTGAGGTCAGAGAGAAGAAAGAAAGCCAGATAGCTCACTTTAGCTGTTTTACTGTAGCAGCTATTGCTAGCACTGCTATAAAATCCCCACACTGCCGGTGCTGGCTGATGGCTGACCGTTCTCACAAGTCGCATGACCATGTATCAGACATACAGTATGAAAGTGACTGAGATTTGTGAGTTAAGACCGCCCTAACGAATCAGATCTGTTTCACATTATGGTAAAAAAGTCCGATTTGAGACACTACATGCTGATAATGTCAAACAAAATTCATAATTTAAACATCATTCATTATTTTCCCAATCACATTGGCTCAAGGTTAAAGTTATTACGCTAAAACGTAGTTAATTTGACAATGACATACAGTACAGACCAAAAGTTTGGACACACCTTCTCATTCAAAGAGTTTTCTTTATTGTGTTCTTTATTGTGTTCTTTAGCCCAAACGCGTCTCTTCTGCTTGTTGCTGGTCCTTAGCAGTGGTTTCCTAGCAGATATTCTACCATGAAGGCCTGATTCACACAGTCTCCTCTTAACAGTTGTTCTAGAGACGTGTCTGCTGCTAGAACTCTGTGTGGCATTGACCTGCTCTCTGATCTGAGCTGCTGTTAACCTGCGATTTCTGAGGCTGGTGACTCAGATGAACTTATCCTCCGCAGCAGAGGTGACTCTTGATCTTCCTTTCCTGGGGTGGTCCGCATGTGAGCCAGTTTCTTTGTAGCGCTTGATGGTTTTTGTGACTGCACTTGGGGACACTTTCAAGTTTTTCCAATTTTTCGGACTGACTGACCTTCATTTCTTAAAGTAATGATGGCCACTCGTTTTTTTCTTCACTTAGCTGCTTTTTTCTTGCCATAATACAGATTCAACCTCTTTGAATGAGAAGGTGTGTCCAAACTTTTGGTCTGTACTGTATGAGCCGTGTAAAAGCACTCTATCGAAAAAAGAAACCACTTACTCAGTAAGAAGAGACATTGAGTGGAATTGTGGAAGTATACTTTGTGTTGTATTGCAGGATTGGGTTGCATGGTTGTGACAACCAAAACCCAGCTGTTAAACTATAGTTGAGTGACGCTCATTTACTAGACATGTACCAGCTCAGTTTCTATAACAGAGCCTCAGTGGTGGCTTATCCACTAATATATGTGCATTTATGTAAAGATAGAGCAGAAACAGGTCAGTCTAGCTTCAGGATTAGAGACTTCAGGTCAGAAAAGGTACAGTTTTCATATTCATTCATAGATTTTTCATTTTATTTTTCTTTTCATTTTATAACATATACCGAGTGTTTATGATGGCAAAGTCACCGCTGGTTATCACCGTCTGATGTGTACTGTCTGTAATCACTTTGTATTTTAATATAGTGTAATTCTCTAAGCATGAGTGCATCTGAAAAAAAAACCCTAAATGGTACTGTGAATAGCTGTAGTTAATTTTGTTGTTACCTGGTGTTTGGAGCTAATCTTTAAAATAGTTAGTTGCACAGGTGTAGATCTACAGGGTGGGCCATTTATACGGATACACCTTAATAAAACGGGAATGGTTGGTGATATTAACGTCCTGTTTGTGGCACATTAGTATATGTGAGGGGGCAAACTTTTCAAGATGGGTGGTGACCTTGGTGGCCATTTTGAAGTCGGCCATCTTGGATCCAACTTTTGTTTTTTCAATAGGAAAAGGGTCATGTGACACATCAAACTTATTGGGAATTTCACAAGAAAAACAATGGTGTGCTTGATTATACTACTATATAGCATAGATTTACCCTGCTTAAGATTTAAGGGAGGTAAAAAAAAAAAAATTAATGGACAAAAATAAAAAAATGTCTTTGCTTGGGAACAATTGCTCTGTGCATGCCTTTTTCAAAGAGCAGAAACAGTTTCCCTTTACAGTACCTAAACTAATAGCAGAATTACATACTTAGTTTGGGTGTGGACTTCACACCCAAACTCAGATATGCACTTATACATGTCTGCCTGCATGCACAAAGTCATGAGGGAAACAATAACAAATATATATTTTAACAAAGAAATACTGTACCTTTCGTGCATATAATAAAAAAAATTAATTAAATGCTTTTTTTTTTAACTGTACTTGGCTCTTTACTTTATACTGTAGTCCCTCAGATTAACTGCTATTTCAGCCAATCCATCTTTCTCAGTTCACTTCAATTGTGACTCGGCTATTTTTCAGTTGGCATGATTGGTATTTATGTCACTTATTCTTTTAAATGAAGTTGCAGTTAAGAATACATTCCTTTTCATTGGAAAATACATAGCTACATTTAGGATTGTCAGACTGTCAGCTATTTTTACAATCCAAAATTGTTTGTACATCCAGGATAAAAATAGTCAAGCTCGGTTTTTCACAACTCTTCATATTTTATTGCCGTGCATTTAATTTTTCAAGTTTTCATTTAATGTATATTCTTTAGAACCGTAGCAAGGTGATTTTATAATAATGACTGAGATTTATATTAGATTTTATTTACTATATATGATTTTCACTGGGACAAAATCCTTATAAATTCTTTCTAAGCATTATAAGCATCCATAAATACATAAAGAATCTTGCCGACTTTGAAATCTTCAGCGTGGTGTAATGTATGTCATCCTGATATAAATATAATTATATAAATTTATAAATGACCAACAATTATATAAATGACCAACATAGATTCCCTTACCGACATGCCGAAAGAAATGTACGATGAAATGTAATATGTGAAGATCTGGAAAGCTGAGATTAAATATTGTTAGCCAAGGCATATGTAAATGTTTGGCCTCAAGATTAGAAAGGCTTATTAAAACTCCTCTTCCTTGAAGCCTAGGACTTAAATATATGTTGCAATGCTAAAGCTGATTATTCATTGAAGTATGTCAGTGGTATTAGAATTGTTGACTTAGACTTTTATATATATACTTTTTTGTGCATTAGATTTTTTTTTTAGATGTATAAAATTTAATGCATGAATCCATGAATGCATACGTACCTTAACATGTTGCATTTTAAAGGATTTTAATACTTTAAATAGAATATTTTAATACAATTTAAATAGAAATGAATGAATCAGTTTCTGGTATGTTGTGCATTTACACAAGCAATTTGTTTAAATTTGTTTAAGAAACCCTAATAGTGAAGAAAAGTGAGAACTTTCAGGCTGTAATCAGCAAGATAGATAAATAAAAGAGAGATAGTTATTGTTATATTATTTTGTTTATAATGATTTAGATTTAAACATTAAAGTTTTCTCAATTTAATCAATAGTAATTGAGACCAGATCCATGTAAGTCTTTCCCTAAAGGCTTCATTCCAGACTCCACTGAAGTTTGGAACTGTGCAGGTTTTCCAGGTTGTTGTTGTTTTTGTGGCATTGTGGAATGGCAGAGGCGTGCTGACTTGTATAGCCAATGGCATAATACTGTGTGCAGGGTTAAACAGGACCGCCCACTCCACCTGATCCTCTGGATTAGCCAGACAAAGAGGGAGGGAGCGAGACAGAAACACAGAGAAGAGAGAGAGAGAGAGAGAGGAGGAGGGAGGGAGGTTTTACACACAGCCATTACAAGGAAGTAAGTGTAAGTAATAGAGGAAGTAAGGCAAAGTAATAGGACACCTGGTTGTAGGGTTTTTTCCCATGGAGTAGGGAGGGAAAAAGGGAGGGGTCTGCAGAAACGTAGGTAAACCGGTGTGACACACTCTATACCAAATCTTGCAGATTTTTACAAAGAACTTTCTCCGACTGTTGCATATTTTCAACAAGCGGGAAGAAAGCACAGTGCCAGGAGACTACCATGCACTGTGAATTCACGCTGATGACATTTCTGGACCACATCTGCTTGAGAGAAGTATAGCTTTCCAGCTTTCAGACGATTATAGGAGGTTTTAAAAACAGAACATTTTGACTTGTCATCTGAATCAAAGAGTAATCTACGGTACGGGAATGTCGGATTTTGGTGGAAGAACTAAAAATCATGTCGTGGAAAAGGTTCACGTTTTTGTTTTGACAAGCATGCAGCTTGCATACGGCTGCCAAAAGGGAGCAAGATAAGAGGGGGTTTTATTGAGGCTGTAATTGCAGCACTCCTGGAGTGGGCAAGGGTATTTGCTCGCACAAAAGACTTCTGTTTTCTAGACCAAATGAAACCAGCTCTTTGTGACACTGACTGGATACACAGAAGTGATTTAAGAGTTGTATTTTAAGTGGATTGGGGAACGCTATTAAAATCTTACAATGGATGGGGACAATTCATCTGGGTCATTACTGCATAAGTTATTAGCCTCTTCTAGGTTTGCGAAGAGAGAATCTCAGCAGCAAGCAGAAGAGCGAGTGGTGCTTAAGTCAGTCCAGAAATTGCACGAAGAAGAGTCATTTCCACACCCTGCTAACCTTGGTGATATTAATAACAGCTGTATTACAGTTGTTTCTCCAATAGCCGAAATTAAAAACGAAGTCGGGTCTGAGCTAACAGATGAACAGTCGAATACTGAATACTATAAGAGGGAAGATCCGCAGAGCCCTCAGGTTCTTACCTGGAGAAGACCTTTTTCTTCCTCACTTACTCTTTTAGCAGACGCTGATGTGGTCCAGGTCAGAAGAGTGGAGACCTACCTTGATGACGAGGAGGATGGAGGTAGCATCCTGCATGGTGAACAGAAGGTCACTGAGAAATCTCCCGACCTGAATGGAGAGATCGTAAAGCAGGACTGGGAGCAGCATCATCATGAAAGGGAGAGTGACGTGTCTAAGAGAGATTCAATACTGCCCGCCCTCACAGCTAAAAGTGTTTTGGAGGTGACAAGAGGAGACGGAATATCTGTTCTGAACAGGACATGGTCTGATGAGAGTTCTGACAGGCAGCAGGACTCCTCTGCACACACAGCAGATCATTTTGAACAGATTACATCTGAAGGACTTAAGAGAGATTCATATCTAAACAATGGAGATGACAACATTGTAGGTACAGGTATAGATGTGCCAGCTGCCAAGGATCCCATATTGAGTGAACACACTCACCCAGTTGAGGTGCGTGGAGACTGCACTGGTGATGGGCAAATTGTTTCTCCATACACGACTGAGGACTCTCCGCTCAAGATATCTACAGAGACTCAACCTACACCAGCGCCAGATGCAGAAGCTTTGGACTCCTACTTACTTTCAGAAAAGCAAAATGATCATCAAGAAGTGAATAGTGAAACAGCTACACAAAAAATGAGTGTCCACAGCTCTTCACCCGTTACCTCTCAAAGCTCGACTCCCCAGCCTGGAAGCAGCCTGACAAAGGACCCTTTTCTGAAAGATCAGAAAGAGTCCCAAAATGATTCTGTGCCAAGTGCCACATCTCCTTCACAAGACACCAAGGAGGACACGCCTGCCACCAAGAGCAAGACCTCCTCAGACCCATCCCCAACTCACAATCCCAAATCTCTCTCACAATCAACAGCCAGAGAACCATTCCAGCTGCCTGCCCTATTCAGTGGTTTACGAGTACTAAAGAAGGGTGCTGTGGGAGAGGATAGAGAGACCTTATCTGAGATCAAGCACAAAGATGCAGACCGGGCACTGCTGAGCCTGAAACAGCATGTCAACAAAGCCAAATTGAAACAGCACCAAGCCAGCACCTCCACACCCAAAAAGGGAGCTGATCCCAAAGAAGGGGCCAAGAATCAATGGCGGCAGCTGCTCAATTTTGATGACACCCGCGATGAAGGGAGCGTAGGAAAGGCCCCAAAGGATATCAAAGACATAAATACAGAAGAAAAAGCGTTGGCAAAAGATACGACAAGTGAATCTTTCAAGTTTTTGGCAAGTTTTAAGCCACTTATGAGAGATACTGGAGATGTTTCAGTGGACCTAGAGGCTCTCAAGAAGAAAAGAAAAAGTGAAAAAGAGTTACTGAAGTCCATCTTTGACAAATCTCCAAGCAGATCACTTAGCATTGATAGCAACAAGAGTCCTGGAGAAGTATGTATCACTCAAAATGCATTAACATGTACAAATGAAATGGAGAAAGATAGTTAAAAAATTGCTATAAGCTGTGGGTACTGTAATTTTGCTTCAAAAACTGCAGGGGCTAGACAGATCGTCTGGAGGGAAAATAGGCACTCAGATGGACCTGATTTGCATTTATCACAGTCCAAAAACCTGCAGATTACAAACCTGCAGTGTTCCCCAAAGAATTGCCCATAGTGTGTGTATGTGTGTGTGTGTGTGCCCTGTGATGGATTGGCACCCTGCTCCAGGGTGTATCCTGCCTTCTACCCGAGTCTCCCGCGATCCTGAATACAGAATAAGCGGTATAGACGATAAGTGACGATATAATCCCACATCTGATATAAAAGCTTTCCTTTATATTTGCATGTCACGACAGTATCACGACTGCGTTCCTGTTAATATCTTATATTAATATCCTGTTAATATCTTATAATACGTAATAATCAACCTACGTGCTTTTTGCATGCTCCACTGTTCCCATCCCGGGCTTTGACCTGGAAATTGTACAAAATTCATAACGGAGAAAGAAGCCAGTACATACAGTATACGGTGATGTTTCACTTCCTCCAGTAACATCATAAACACATGGGATAGCGTGCAGCTCATCTGTAGAAAAAAGTCAGTAGTACAGCATTGATGAAATGTACAGCCCTGTAAGGTTGTCCAGGTTCTCACCACTCGACATCCTAGCATTTGATGCTTGTTTGACGATTGTCTAGGTCTGTGATATAATAGGTCAAACAGGAATACAGTACTAACAAGCTGAATTTAGGAATAACCCCGTCTATCACAGCAGAATCAACATGCTACTGTAAATATATCGATGCTCCTGCCATGAATGTATAGTGGGACAGGGACAGTAGTCCAATAAACGGCCTTGTTGAGCTATAAACAGTGCATGTAAAGGAACTGAATTAATAAGGGTATCCTTTTATATTTAGAAAGCACTTAGAGCATTTTTACTGCAACCTATTATATAAAAGCAAAGTGGTAGAAAAAAAAACAGGCACATTAGTAAACATCCAAATCCCTGGGTATTATAATC
Source organism: Clarias macrocephalus (assembly GCA_011419295.1). NCBI lineage: Eukaryota > Metazoa > Chordata > Actinopteri > Siluriformes > Clariidae > Clarias > Clarias macrocephalus. The sequence continues at coordinate 50,070 of JAAGKR010001620.1, forward strand.
TAAATTAAATACATCTTTATATCAGCTTAAGGAATAGAAATTCATTTAAAACCCATTTTAGACCATCTGACTGATGATGACTTAGGGTTGCTTAGGCTTTATGATTGTGGGTGCAACACTGAGGGTTTGAGCTACAACGCTTTGTGCTGTTTTAAACCGATTCTCATTATTCTTCAAATCTTCAAATCCCAGACCGAGCTCACCTCACCAGGTGACGGTGAGGACAAGACACCTGGAAGACTTCAAGCAATATGGCCTCCACCCAAGCCTAAGGATGAAGAGGAAAAAGTGGGACTCCGTTACACTGAAGCAGGTATGATGCTAGAGTAGAGCATTTACTCTCCCTGCTTTTTTTTATGGAAAATATCAATGCAAAACCAGTTTTACTGATCCAGGGTAACAGCTGGAACACCTCATTCACTTGTGGAGTTTAAAAGGAGGGGCAAAAGGACAGAGTAAAGTGCAATTATACTGCAGCGCTTATTCCACACCCTGTTATTACAGACACTCACCAGTCTAGAGTTTTCTCCTAGTCTAAATCATGTTTCCATAGAGTTCCAAGGTTTGGGAAGTAATATTTTCTGTCTGTGGAAACACTGATTAGCCAAGCACAGCTTTCATGAAGATGAAACCTTTTTTATTAACTTTTATTGTTTGAATCAGTCTGAATAAGTTGCATAGGAGAGTGATGGTCCAGACGGCGAAAGCTCGTTGTTGATTTGGGGATCTGGAGATCTGGGTTCAAGCCCCGCTGTTGGTGAGACGCCTCACCCCAGCCACTGCATCCAGTGCCTTCCCAAGCTTGGATAAAATGGAAGGGTTGCGTCAGGAAAGGCATCCGGCGTTAAACCAATGCCAGGTTATGGTCCGCTTTGGCGACCTCTTGATAGGAGCAGCCGAAAGAAAGTAGTTTGATTAAATTGCTAGAATGTGCAACTTGATCATGTCACTGTCTAAGGCAGACAATGATGAGCTTAAGTAGTGTAGAATAGCTAACGATAATTACTCATAATATGCTTGTATGTTCATGGATTTAATAATTAATTTAACAGACTTCTACTAGTGGTATATAATACTTAAGCTTTCCATTGTCTGCCTTAGACAGCAGCATGATCGAGTTCCACAGGCGACACCAGTCCAGAAAAGAGATTCTAAACTGGCCCTCACGAATGAGCAGGCAATGTCACTGCTTATTGTTATTAGTAATGTAGTGGAACATACAGAAATACCTTCTCGACCTTCAGACCAGCTCACAGTACTGGTAAAACCAACCCCTTGACAGTGGTGGAGAGGTCGCAGTAATCACCCTTGATGTCGGTTGAGCCTTTGACAAAGTGTGGCATAATTGCTTGTTATACTGTACAAGCTCAAAGCAAACAAATCTGCTTACCTGGATCAACAGCTGCCTCACAGGAAAATCAATTCATCTAACACTTTCCATTCATCTAACCACATCATTTAATGTTTCTGTCAGCCAAGGCTCCGTCCTAGTCCCTCTGCTGTTCTCTTTTTTTTTTCAGTGACTTGGCAAAAGTGTCTAAAAATGCTCTCCTTACATGGTTGTAGATCTACTCTACTCTGTTTGCACCAATCACATTAGGTTAAGAACCTAGCAAGCAAATTTTAATATTACACGAACAAACCTGTGTAATTACAAAAGGCAGTTTTTAAAAGGGATTTCATTTATTAAGGGAAAAAAGCTGTCCAAACCTGCCTGGTCCTATATGAAAAAGTAATTGAACTCTGAACCTAACAACTGGTTGTTCCATACTCAGTGGCAAAAATTGCAATCAAGTGTGCAACCCCCAACACCTAAGAAAAGTCATAGCACCCCATTCCCAAATAAGCCGCATGATTTGACACCTATTCCATGGCCAAGGCCAAGGTAGCTTAGAGCCCCCAGTACGGGACCAGTTACGAGCCAAAATTTGTACACAACTTCAAATGAAGATTAGAAATAGTCTGCCTCTTTAGGTTGTCGGGTGTGCAGCTTTTTTTACTTTTTAAAACTCAAGTAGATTACTAGAGTACTTAGTCAGTAAGCATGCTTGACCGAGCTCCTGTGACGATTCTTTGACGTCTCTTTTGACCGTGTGGCGATGATCATTTATGCAAAAAAATATACCAGAAACAAATCCCAGCCATTAACAAAATCATGCATTAACTCAAGTGGCATGGATCATGTTTGACACGCACAAGTTCAAATTTACACAGTTTATCAGTACAAAGGTTTGCTGATTAACACCCTGACTCATGAAAGGTGTAAATCCTAGCGATGAATGAAAGCCTCCACTTACTTTAAGTACTTGACAAATGTTCACAAACATTGAAAGATAAACATAATTTGAAATTATACATAAATAATTGCAAATGTTTGTGAATGTAACCTGTCTACTGTCTGCAAGAGATCAGCAAATTCAGTTAGTCATTAGTCATAGAAGGACATTCTCCTCACATAGGGAAGGTTCACTGCAAGAGAAATTTTTACTCTCATGTCTGTCTTCTGTCACCCCGGTTTGACTTGAACGTCCCTCGTATTTTTCTATTCTAATAGGTGTGGATTCTAATGGGAAGGCGTCTTATGCACACAACACACGGGCTCACTCAATGGTGTAATGAGTATTAAAATGATGTAAATCATGTGCTATGGCCTTTACAGTCACTAGTGCATCTCAACCCAGTGCAACACCCATGCGAGACTTTGGACCGACATGTTTGACAGCATTCTTTTCTCCACCATCAACAAAGCACCAGCTGAGAGACTATATTTAAGTAGAAAAATGTTCATCGATCCAGTACTGTTCCAGTGGCTGTTAGTGGCTTCCTTATCACCTTTTGTTGTTGTTGTTGTTGTTTTCATTAATTTTTCACCCAAATGTGAGTCTTGCTAGGATCTGAAAATATTATTAGAATCTCTGCTGAAGACGTAATAAAAACTTCATATATAGGATGGTAGGACAGGTTAGAGACATATTGGGGATGTCCAGCCATCCCCAATAAGACCCTAAGCCATTTAAAGACATATTCAGGACTAATTTCAAGTCTAATACTAATATCAACATACTAAGGGCAGCTTTAAGCCATCTTGAGTAATGTATCATAATGTATTATTCTTGTGAAGATGGTCTGAAGAGAGTCTTAAGGAGTCCTTAAGATACAGATAACCTTGAGGTCTAGTCTGCATGTCCACTGAGCTCATTCTGGTCCCAGATTTATGACAGATTTGCTGTCGTTTTGAAAATCTGTAGAGTGTGCTCAGTTGTATTGCGGCTAAGGTAGCATGATGCATTTACATAAATAAGCAAAAAAGTTGAATAATAATGTATAATTCTAATGCTTCTCCTTCCTGTTGGTGGAAATATGTTAAATATGTTTGTGTTTCATGTAGTGTAACAGCTGTGTACATATACCTGGAAAATATACCTGGAAATCCATAATATGCATGAATAATAAAAACTGAAATATATGACATATTTATGATTTAGCTAAGTGTTACAGACGACACTTCCTTGATGAAGAAAAAATGTAAAATGGACTTCTACTGAAATCTTTTTTATTTCTTTTTTCAGAGCACCAGGCCGCTCTTCTGCATCTGAAAAGAGAATGTAAAGAACAAGTGGAAAAACTGCACGTAAGTGGCACTTTTTTAAAAACCTATTTTCTTGTGGAGGCACTAGATGTCAGCATACACATACAGTAAAGTCAAAACACATGCATGAAAACTTGCTGCGTGCTCCGTCCCTGTTAAACCACAGCTCTAAGGAATAATTATATATGGAAACTTATTTATAGCCAGCAGGACTAGCATTTACTCCAACCTTATGTAGCTGTGACTTTCTATGTCTTTCCAGCAATTATGATGTACTTGTTTTTCCGGCTGGGAAAACTTAGTCTTGTGGTCTACCAACAGGGCGATGATGCAACAGTCACTTTGGATTAAAAAAAAGACCAAAATTCATAAATACGTAGACCCAGAAAGCTAGAATCAATAAACAGCAATTAATCACAAATTAATCAAATCCAACACTCAGAACCTCTAACAGACGTAATCTTGCCCATGTCAGTTATTAATTTAATTCTTCTACTTAATAAAAAGTACTGCATGTTCATATATTGTCCACTTTCCATCCTGTCCATGACCAGAGGAGAACTCTTTCATAAGAAAAAAAAAAATTCTAAAAGTTGCGCATGTTTATAAAAAAACAAAACAAAACAAAATATAATCATAATTACTAACTAATCATAATGAAGATAAAATGCTCAATCAGTCATGCTATTAATTTAAGGAAGCATAATGTATTAATGTTGACTTAGTTTGTTTAGTTGTTTATTTGCTTATTTGTTTGTTGATTTTTTTTTTCAACCAGGGGCTCTTTCTAACTATATAATAAATCATACACACCAGCGGACTACAGATTTATTTTACTAACATAATACAACCTTTCAAGTATTCACCTAATAAATGTGTCAAATAATATTTTGGCTTCATTTTGAACCATGCTGTTTCAAAATTTTTATGCCTAGTAGTTTTGAACTTGGATGAAGATCAAGCTGAAAACCATTCAGATCAGGTGAATCTATACATATAGTAAAACCGTAAAGTTGGCGTGTCTGGACATTAAAGATATTCGTGAAAAAATGATTTGGGGGACTTAAGATAAGAAATAGAACACATCAAACGAGGAAAAAAAATTTTTGTCTGTTTGTCTGTCTGTTGGTTTGTTTGTTTGTGCACGCATCATGTAAAAACTACTGAACAAAGTTTAATGGGGTTTTCACAGGTGTATTTGGCGGAGCTTGAGGTAACATATAGGCTTTGTTTATCGCAATCGCCCACGGGCAGAGAAGACATGCTACTTTGAAATTGAAATAGAAAAAATTAAATATATCATAAAAAAAATCTACCTAGAAAAAATCATTAGTTCTTCTCAAAATTCAACAGATGGCGCTGTACATTTTTAATACGCGCTTAGGAGTGTGCAATTGAAATCTACTTACTGTATTAAACGCGATCTGACACCTTCATCCCACGCACTTCACAGTAACATGTAAAAATTTAGTTAATTCCAAAATTGAACAGATGGCACTGTACATTTTTTCAAGCGTGCTTTATATCCTAGAGTGGGAATAATAAGGAATAATGTAGACGAAAGAGAAATATGACCTTCATTTATGACCTACCATTTATGTGATTACGTGATGAAAATTGAAACTTCATCGTAAAATCGGAGTCTACTGTAGCTGAGAGATAAGCTTGGGATAAGCAGGGTGAAAAGAATGGCGGCAGTGCTTTACCACAGGCTCAGTGCAGTGCCCATTGACAGTAAACATACTTGTATATGAGGGCAGAAATGAATAAAGAAGCTATAGTGGACGGATTGTTTCCAGATGCACACCAACCTCAGCTAGCTCCCTCATATAAAACAAGATCAAAGTTTACAAGCTTGATGTGTCCTGACATCTCAGCCATAAAAAATGACACTCAAAGCCGTCCCTGTTCTATATGTAAACTTTTCCTTGTGTTTCAGCTGGAGTATTTACTTATTAATTTATTCGTTATTTCGGCCTAAAATGAATTAAAATTCTCCTTGTATGTCCAATACTGGTGCATGAACTGCAGAAACTGTCTAATTCTTTATTTATGTAACTCCACTGATAGTAAACAGGCATTTCAAATGCGAATTTTTCCCCCCAGACATCTCAGGGGAGAGAATATTTCTGATGCAGTTTTTTTGTCTGTCCCCTCTCTCTGTTCTGTAAGTGATTTGCTGATGTAATGACAGACATGGACACATTAGAGCTTAACTCTCAGGCCTGGTTTTCTAAACAAATTAAGCAAGATTGAGTCTAGCCTTTGTTGAACATATTTAGACAGTCAGTGTGTATTGTTCAGAGAAACAGTTTTCGACGAAGCCCCCAGCTGTTGAATTAAAGCAACCCATGCAGAATACTGTACTTTTTTTTTTTTTTGAATAACTGTTAGTTTTATTCTATAATACACGATCCATGCCCTGCTTGTTATAAAATATAAATGTTTTTTTGCTGTAGGTATTTATATAAAGTTCTAAACGCCTTGGCCATCATAAGCCATCAGAGAGACCGTAACCCGTACTGTACTGTATGTCCCAGGCCTTTACATGTCTTTGAGAATGATTAATGTTCCCTCATGAAGCCACATCCATTGTGTCATAGCGTGCTGTTTGTCACAGGCGCATTCAATCGAAGAGAAAACAAAATGGAGACGTTTAGCACTGACAAGCAGAGCGCTGAAAGACAAGAACATGCCTCGTTGGGTTCTTTGTGGATCACGTTATAATAAAAAGCATGTGGAATTCACACGCAACGTTTATTGTTTTTGCATTTCTACAGTCCGAAATATTTTGTATTTGCTTTCATGGTTGAAACAGAATAAGTATAAGTTAAAGTAACAGTAAATTATGCACTGTATGATTTGACTAGCCATTTAAGATATTGCTTGGTACGCTGCACAAGATAATGGGAATAAAATATTGGGCATAATTCATAACAGACTGTACAGTAATGGTGCTCTCTACGTCAGATAATATGACAAAGGCTCTCTAGTCGTTAATGAAATTGCTCAATTCTTATGTCATATCTATGTTTATCTATATTCCGGCTCATGTAGAACACAGAGGCATCCCGTAAACGAGATAATAGAAAAATATTTAGCACTTTTTTTTTAGCATGTTTTGTTTGTTTCAATATCATCATATTTGTAGCTATTCTGTAATTTTGTGTATTTCTATGCCGTCTTAAAATTGCTTAGTTTTACACAGTGTCATGTTCTGATATTTGACGTTTTTGTTGCAAACCCAGGATGACTTCGAGCTCCAGGTGTTCCAGCTGCGTGGAGAGCATGCAGTGACTGTTTCCCAACTACAAGAAACTATAGATAAAATTCGCCAGGAACGAGGCTATCCTCTGGAGAAGAAAAAAGTCTGTGACGCATGTGTGTCCACTGAAGATGACACGTCCCTCAAAACATATCGCCATGTTTGCATTCAGACTGACCGGGAAACTTTTATTGTGACACCGGAAAATGAGAGCGCCAAGCCTGTTCAAAGCCTGCCCCGAAAACTTGACCTTGATTCTATCACGCAGAGTCTAGGCGTGGTACCTGGTGCTCCGCCTCCACTACCTCCACCTCTTCCTGGATCAGTGCCACCACCCCCTCCACCTCCTTTACCTGGAGCCGGAGGTATCCCACCTCCACCTCCACCTCCACCCCTTCCTGGATTTGTTCCTCCTCCTCCTCCTCCTCTACCTGGTATGACTGGAGGTCCGCCTCCACCTCCACCTCTTCCTGGAGCTGGTCCTCCTCCTCCTCCTCCTCTACCTGGTATGTTTGGAGGTCCGCCTCCACCTCCACCTCTCCCCGGAGCTGGTCCTCCTCCTCATCCACCTCTCCCCGGAGCTGGTCCTCCTCCTCCTCCTCCTCCTCTACCTGGTATGTTTGGAGGTCCGCCTCCACCTCCACCTCTCCCCGGATCTGGTCCTCCTCCTCCTCCTCCTCTACCTGGTATGTTTGGAGGTCCGCCTCCCCCTCCACCTCTCCCCGGATCTGGTCCTCCTCCTCCTCCTCCGCTACCTGGTATGCCCGGAGCTCCGCCTCCACCCCCACCCTTTCCGGGGGGTGGTCCCCCACCTCCACCGCCCGCCTTCGGGATGCCGGTGGAAATGGCTCCACGCAAAGCAGCGATAGAACCAGCATGTCCCATGAAGCCACTCTATTGGACGAGGATTCAGATTCAAAACAACAAGTAAGGACTTTCAACTATCTAGGCATAAACACACACACACACACACATAGACACACCATAATGTGTATGTACCTGACAATTTCGAGGGAAAATGCCAAGCTTGTTTTAAAGTGCCTGTAGTTTATACAACTGGAGGGTTTCTAGTGCCAGCACAGGAGCTTTATAGACTTCCGTTACAGTAAGTGGGATTAGGACAGGATCTACACTTCCTTATAGTCCTTCATCACTCCCGAAGCATTAGGAGTAAATTAGATTTTCACGCTAGCCATCAAAGTATTTTTTTTTTTTTATTAAACAAAAGCCTCAAGGATATGTGTCTACTGAGCACACGTCATGACACCACATACGTCATGACTTTAGGCTTCAACAATCCTCTTTTGTTTTGTGCAGTTTTACTAATATACTGAATAGCGATGACTCTTTATAAATATCCTTTAGAGGGAAAAATCTAAAACATGTAAACACTGGCTCACCTCCAGTGAAATACTTTCCCGTTGGTATGGTAATCAAATTCCCATCACATCCGTTTGTGTTCAACAGTCCTGTTAGAAACAGTTTTCCCCAAATGCTTCAGATTAGTCTCACTTGTCCTTAATTGAATCACTGGCAGCATGGTTGATTGCCGTGGTATTCTATCCGTGACCAAGTGTTTGACCCTTTTATATTCTTTAAAACCTCGTTTCTCGCCTGTGAAATCCTTTACTGGAGCAGAAAGACAGTTTGCCAAAGCTCTCCATTCTGTCTAGTCAGCTCATTGTACTGTACAGTATGTGGTTAGGTTATTGCTGAAAAATATTCACATCATATCTTTTATAATGCCTTAATGATGAGCATGTTTACATCATAAATTTGTTTCAAACAACAAATCTGATTATTTAAAAGTTTATTTTTTTGTATAACCTTATGATTTTGACAGTGATACCAGCTGTAATTCAAATCACATGTTTATAATAATGTGTTTGTTCTAATATATTATTCTTTCTATAGTAAATGCTCCTTCACAGGGCAGACTTTCCATATAACCCAAGACAAATAATAAAACGGTTTTAAAAAGGTTGTTGATATTAAAGAAAGAAAAATCAGTGATATGGTTGGGAATGATGGAAAGTGTCATGGGTGTCAGCACTTGCTCACCCATTCACTCACTCACTCACTCACTCACTCAGGGTCGTGGAGGGGCCTGGAGTCGATCCCAGGAGATACACCCATGGCAAGGCACACACACACACTCGCACGCTCATTCAGACACTATGGGCAATTTGGGAATGCCGGTTAGGTTTAATCCTAACGTTTAAGATTCGAACCCGGAGCGTGGAGGTGCAAGTCGAGCGTGCCGCCAGCACTTTGTAATTCTGATACATTTTCTTCCAGTCCCCACACGATCAAATCTTGTGCTCAGAGTACATTAAATGATCTTATTAACTTATAAGTGAGAGCGGGAAAGCTTTTTTAAAGGCCTAGTAGGAGAATAACTATTTATTTAGAACTAACTTGGCTCGCAGATGTTCCAGAAACATCAACTGTAACTATAGATGGATAAAAAGAATGACGTGTCATTCAGTTAATGGAAGATGGTAATTGTTGGGAATTTCTGCGCTGGAATGAAACGTGTTGTTACTGGAAAATAACCAACATCAGGATGGCATCACGGTACAGTACAGTGTTGTTGGTTGTTGCTTTGTTATAGCGCTCCTCAACGCATCGTGTTAGTTTCATGAATGCAGGTAAAACCTTTACATATAGAAGAATGTACAATATCCGTTTCTGCACATTTGTATGAACCCACATTCTTTAGACAAATGATAACAATACATCCTAAAGAATCAGTTCCATTAATCTGTCCTACATGACACGAAATTTATGCCTCACTAAGCCCCCTTTGGCTTTTCCTCAGTCAAGAGCTGTTTATGTGAGCAGATGGAGAGGAGCTGCTGGTATTATCTAAGGTTTTTTTTTTTTTTTACATTTTTCCCCTTTTTCAGGAGGACGGAGTGAAAAGGGAAGGTAGCAGAGTCAGTGAGGGCACTGTTATTTCCCCCCCTTGCTCCTGACCATGCAGCCTGTTTGTATTAACCGTGTTGCCGAGCAACAGGCAAAATCAAATACCTCTCATCGTTAATGACGCAGTCGTTTTGGAGGAGACAGTGGTTCTTTGCAGACAAATGCAATGCTTATGGAAGACCACTTGAGTCGTTAAGTTTCTTTGACACACGTGGGACAAATTTGTTTGGTTTTTTTTTCGTTCTTTCTGTGAAACTCTCAGCGTTTCGCTTTTTATACTCACTTTCAGCACAAATATTTCTCCCCATCTCAAATAGTTTAAACAAACTTTGGATGAAGTTTTTTAAGCAAAAGAAAAGCGTTGTTTACAAGAGGAAGAGAACAGCTTGCATCAGTATTTCAACTTGTGTCTAATCTGCTCTTTATAATCCTCCCTTTCTCTGTCACAAACTGTTGCTCTAATGGCATCTGAAATGTTGCATATCTCTTCATGCTTTTTGAACAGTGATACTGCTGGTATATCTCTTTTCCAGTAACAACACGCTGTGGGGTTCTCTGGAAGAGCCAGATATTGTTGACACGAAGGAGTTTGAAGAGCTTTTCTCCAAAGCCACGCTGCAGCCAAAGAAGAAGCCTCTTTCCGACACATATGAGGACAAGCCCAAAGCCAAGAAGGTATGTCGTCTCCTCCCACTTCCACGTATATGGACCAAATTAAGAGGTTATGGACTTCACTTTTATCGTCTGATGGCCAGCCTTCAGTCTGTGGGCTTGATTTATCTGCTGGACCTTGAATGGATTGGAGTTATAAATACTGTATATAGGGATGAGCGATATAGATATTTCTTTCATGGAATCGCCAGAATTATGGTGATGGAGCATTTTATTGCTAACATGAGAGGGTACCTGAGGCACATCACTGCAAATAATATTTTTGCATCCTTATGTTATTCTTAACACTCATTGCCACCTGACGTGGTTGTCACAGTTTTTGGGTTAGCGTTCTTGCACTGTTTATTTGTTGGCACACTGGTATCGAGCCTTGACCAATTCCAGTGAGCACATACAGTGTTTTTAAGTCTAATATGTGTGCATGTGTGTCCTGCAATGGATTGGCACCCTGTCCAGGGTGTACCCCGCATCGGGCACGATTTAGACTTAAAAACACTGTATGTGCTCACTGGAATTGGTCAAGGCTCGATACCGCATCGTGCCCGAAGTCTCCCTGGAAAGGCTCCACCCTTCACATGACCCTGTACAGGATGAGTGGTATAGAAAATAAATTAATTAATTAAATCTTTGTGGCAATGGCTCTCTGCTACACCTTACCCAGGTAATAAAGGCCTACGAGATATAACAGATATATCTTATGACTCCACAAGACCTCTGGGGCGGGTTGTCACGTCTGGAACTGGGACATTATCTAATCACCCTTTGGGCGCCGTAGGGTGCGGGGTCAGGCCTCCTTGAGTCAGACTTGTTTGCCTGGCGCATCTCATGTGTGCTTGATAGGATTGGAATCATGACTGACCTTTTCACCAATTTGTACTGCATTGGCTTATCTGTGGGATCGGACCGGACGAGCTGGCTTTTCGTTTCTGCGGTCATGGCTGAGCTCAGGGTTGCCATAATCAAGGTACTGGAACATAATTAAAAAGAACAATAAAACACTTTGCCACTTGTTGACATATGATAATAATCAGCTTTAATTGATAACTACATTACACCTATATCACATCTCTGAGTCTAATTGTTTTTCTAGAACTACACTTATTGATATGTTTTAGTCCTTATGTATATGTCTGGTCCCATAAAGACTCGGTGGTTTGGTTCTACATGCAAACTGTAGGGGTCCTCCCAGAGGGACAAGCCATTTTAGAGGCCTTATGATATTGCAATGTCACTCCAGTGGAGGTATTGGTGTCATGCCTAAAGGGATATATCAAATATATCATTCTTTAATCTGCATATTTTGCTATGTTGATATGTACATATTTAAAAAAAAAAGCACAAGTAGCAGTTTCATATCTGTCCCAGTCAGCACCAATCCCTAAAGTGAAAGTTTGAACCGTTGAACTTTTCTATACATACAGTAGTTGCTGAGGGGAACACTGACAACGATGTTCCATTCAGCAAGTCAGCACTTTGCCTGGCGTCCAGACAGCGCAGCTGGCCCTGTCTGGTCCTGTCTAGGCCTGCGTTAGATCTATATACACTCTCCTTCTGATCAATCAGTTAGGGCACCAAGTCGCCAATGTGTGCACGTCTGGTCACTCTGGCTTCAGAGGTGGCCTCGATTAACGTGATTTCAGAGAGACGGTGGTCTTGCCAGCTGTCTGTTTCCCAGAGTCTCCACACACTGCAAGGCAAGCACTTCATCACTCATCTGTAGCTTTTTGGTCTTAAATAGTGTATCCGTTTAAGTTTTTTCTATAAATCTTACATCGGCATGCCGTGACGGTGCCCAGAATATTATACAGTGTATCTGCCACTTTAAATACATTCAATATATTATGTATATTATATACTCAAAACAGTCAGCATCAGTGATAAAATGTGATCATGAAGGTCTTCAGCTGTCTTCACGTGTGGTTTAAAGTGTCTGGGGGATAAATAACTCACACTGCATGATGTGACCCGCTTCATACGTCAAAGGGGAAGTAGGTCACGTCATGTCGGTTCCCACATAGTCTTATTGGAAAACCACAGATTTTTTGATATACAGATGCACAACCTCCTTTCCTTCCCTGCATTCAATATTAATGCCTGTATCTCTTTTGCTGTAGTGTACTGTATATTAACGCTCCCTCATGGCAAAACAAATGGAAAGTATGATATGAATGAAAGAAAGTCAGGCATCCCAGTAAACAAGTGTGTGAGGAAGACAACGTCTCGATCTCCATGTTAAATATTTAAACTCGATTAAACTAAATCGACTCAGATGACATGAACATCTACAAGCAAAAAGAACAAATAATATTAAGTGGTTTTGGAAAGCATGCATATATATATATATATAGGTATGTGCAAGAACACAACTTAGAACACAATAACTAAGGACCATTATTGAGCTTCAACATCGTGTCAGGTAAAAGTGACAGATGAATATTGGCGCAGATGTTCTTGGCAAGAGGGTGCGATTTCCAAAAGGTCGGCTAAACAAAAGTAGCACGTTTACATCTCCATCTTTTTTTATTTTCGGTCGTTTACACTTCAAGGTATAAATAGTTTGCCTGCGTCATCCTTCCAAGAAATGATGGTCACCGGAAAACAAAAGTTTTTCGGGTGGAAGAGAGGAGAAATTTTAGGAGGACTGAGTCAGACAGCGAGACGTGGCTTCTTGTTAGTTTCCAACACTGGCCGCCGTTACACTGTGGTATAGGGAACAAAGCCAATAGTAGATAGCAGTCAGGTGTGTCGGGATTTGAGGAACGGTGTTGGGGGCTGCAGTGGGATTGTGTGCATTAGCATCCTCATTCATGAATACCTAGCAGGGAGTGATGACAGTGCCTGTGTGCATTACCGGCTTTCAAAGTGTTGCCAGATTGGGCCCAGGTCTCTTGCCTCAGGGCTGAATGTCTTTTTTTTTTTTTTTTGGTATTTTGATCATTATGATAATTGAGTTCCTTTGTGTGTCTATGTGTTTTTTGTCTTTTTCTATCTACATTCTAGACAACAATGCAAATATTCAGTTCACCCTTAAAGTAAAACTGACACAAGAACCTCATCTCTCTATAGAACTAAATAAAGTAGTAGGGAGGCTAATCAGTTTCATGTGTCCTATTACATGCAGTGCGTATTCTTGAGGCCGGCTTCTCTCTTTCTCTTGATTATCGTATGAAAGACGAGGAGACGACATAAATGAAGGATGCCTCTGTCATCTCAAGCCACTGGCCCAACCTAATTGCTGGCATGTGGCTTCAATTGTGATAAAGAGACGAACACAGCCTCTGATGAGATTTAAAACCTTGCGTTAACACCTTTCCCTTGCCTGGCTCAGTATCGTTAAAAACAATACATATACATTGTCAAAGAAAAATGTGTCCTGATGCCTCTCTTGTCCTGGTACAGGGCTATGATATGTAGCCTAACGCATAAACATCACACCTCAGCTGTAGTCACCAGATGAATCACATTTAACACGTCGTTTGTTTAATGATAATACTGGTCAAACAAACAGACATTTTAATTGGTTCTGACTCAGAAGTTCTGCGATGATTTACGGGCACCATCACCTCCTGTTTACCAAGTGATTATTTTAGGAAAGGGTTTGACGCCTGAGAGTGGGTTCAGAATAAGCAGTCTGGTCGTGATGCTCTCTGGCAGAACTGTTCAGTAATTTGGTGTGTTTGTACAAGGAAATTGGCTTCCATTTTTGCCAAATGGTGTTGATGGCATTGCGAAAGTTAGTGAAACACTTAATATCCATTAGGAATACTTAAACGATAAGCTATTCCAGCATTGTGTGCAAAAATCACAAGTGTTGCAAAGGTCAAACTTCTTTTTATCTGTCTTCTTTTGAGTTGACAAAACAAATCTGCAGTGATTTTTTGCTCGATCTTTTTATTTATCACATTACATACAGTACATGGTTGATTAATTTATACAGGTATATGAATGATCGATGAGCGATTAGTTCTGACTGGATTGGATAAGAGGCATTCCATGAGCGGTGATAACAGACAATAACAACACTGGGATGTTTAGCTATATTTGCAGTTACAGCTTTTGGCAGACGCCCGTTTCCATTTTATTCTCCTTATCATTTTATCTCATTGAATCTGAGCGGATGAGAGTTAAGGGCCTTGCTCAACTGTGCAACTTGCTCAACAGGTTTGACCTTCGGACCTTCCGATCAGTAGTTCAATGCCTTGACCACTGACCTACTGTACCTTTGCCCCTATATACAGTAGTGATAGTATGTGTATCACTCTGCGTCACAGGTTTTCTAACCTGTAACTGTCATTTGCTGCAAGGGCGAAAGTAGTCTGTACGGTTTACAGTACTGAGGAGAGAGACCCATGTTCAAGACCAGTCACAGAAGCACTTTCAGCAAGAAAAGTGAGCTACGAAAGCCAAATCACTTAGAAACCCTAAATCAAGTGCAGTACTAGGTATGTGGAACAAGGGATTGTACACTCCTGCGCACTAGCTTTCCATTTGTCGCTTTTAGGATTGTATGGAACAGTGGCGGCTGGTGCAAAAAAATTTGACAAAATTAAAATTTAACTTTTAATAATCGCCTGTAATTAGGCATTTATCAGGTGATTAAGCATCATTACTGCTAGAATGAAATAAGTAATGGAATAAATGTACTTTAAAACAGTGAACTGAAGGTTAAAGGGGGTTTATTGTCAGCAATGAAAAACATACAAATGCACAAAAACAAACAAAAGCTGCATAAACACAGGCTAGTGGCTCTATTTGAAAAGAAAATTTGCTCTCCTTTCTTCGTTGAGAATGGTCCAATCACATGCACCCAAATATTTAAAAACAATATTGATTCGCTAAGAACAAAAGTGGGAGGGTTCGGGGCTAACAGTGCTGCTCCCCAAGGATGATTTGAAGAAATCCAATCAGAGCTCAGCCTCAGGTCACATGCTTTTCAAAAATGTACGTGCCTACATACTGTAGACACTCGTTTGTCCGGCGCCCCGCGTACACGAACACAAATGAACGTAATACAGATTAGAGGTTTTTTTTTTTTTTTTTTTAATAAATTCTATTAAGAAATACCGCGAAATATTGTGACTAAATGACTTTATTTCATTATTAAATTAAATAATTATTATGTTAAATAAATAAATGTTAAAGTAGCATTCTTCTCTGCCTAATTTTAAGGGGGGCCGCCACTGGTATGGAAACTTTAATTGTACGTACAGTAGCTGAGAAACGTACAAGATTTACAGGCACTACCTACATATAGTACCTGTAAGAATTAAAAAAATACTTTCACTCCTATTAATTACATTAAGTGTCAGTTAACGACAGTTGATATGTGTTTGCAGAGCAAAATAACCGCTCAAACAATCATAATCTGTTGATAATACAGTAAATGGTGTTTGTGTAACTGGCGTATCAAAGCAATATCACACTTGAGGTTCTGCTGTTTTACAGTATTTCAGCACGCGGTGATAATCCAGCACAACAGCACTCTCTCTTGCCGTCCGGTTCATCACAAATGCTCCTTTCAAAACTCATCACTGTACCCTGTATTCTTCTCTCAACTGGTCTTCATTGCACACCCGCCGTAAAACGCATTGGATGATGGTAATTTACAAAACTCTTCTCGGCTGGTCCCCTCCTTAATTACAAGAACTGTTACACGCTTCTTCTTCTGGGTACAACACTCGCTCTGCTAATCCGATTCTGCTGACAGTTCCTAAGGCTGCCTCCGTATTTGACCTGTCGTATTTTCAGAATGCTGCTGCTAGAGACTGGAATGACCTGCAGAAAACGTTAAAATTGGACAATCTCATTCTTAAGTCTGCTTTTCATTCTCGCATCTCAGCTTACTATAAAGATGTGTGTTGCTGTTATTTAGATTAGCTGTTGTAACTCATAGCTGCTCTAGTGTTTACACTGTTTATACCACATCTTATGTTTTTTCTTTATTTTTATTATTTTTTAATGCATTTTTATTATTATTATTTTATTATTATTATATATATTTTTTGATTTCCATAATTTTAGTTTACAATGTATATATGTTTCTTTCTTAAAATGTTTTATTTTAGTCCCCCCATTTTCCCCAAAGACTTCGCCTTTGCCAGGCCACAGTTGTAAATAAGAAACCTGTTCTTAATCTGACTTGCCTGGTTAAATAAAGGTAAATGAACAAAATGAAAAAAAAAATAGCTTAATTAATATATTGTTTAGATTTTTTTTAATCCAGTTAGACAGTAAAGGGGACACATGAGGTAGAAATACACATTATTTTTAACCACACACGTGTTACTCGCACATACTCTACATCTTCTCATCCCATTTCCAAGACCTTTCCAAGCTCTCACTGTTATATCTTTATTTTCCCCACTCAGGCTGGAATCTATGGCTGATATATTTCTTTAAGGAAATCCTTTCAGTCCTGACACATTTTAATGAGTAAAGAAAATGCGTCTGTCCTGTTGGCTCCTCTGTGCAGTCACCAATATTGATCCGTATCACAGATGAGATTATATGCTTGGAATCATCATTGGGTTATTTTTCGCATAGTTTGCATATACTGTACAAGGTACATTTAAGTATGTGTAGCAGAATATGATGAATATAAAATCTAAAACATGTCTTTGTTAGTAGTTTGTGTCTCACAGTACAGTGGTACCTCAGCATACCAATTTAAATTTTAATAAGTTTATAAGCCTAGATTTGGTATTGCAAAACACATTTTCCCAGAGGAAATAATGTAAACGTGGATAATCCGTTCCAGCCACCCAAAAGAGATTACCAATATTTCCGATTTGTAACACTATAATTATATTTTTGCATATAAAAACAATCAATTAAGTAAATTAAGTAAAATATGGCATAAATAGACATTAAGCCTCACTTAACCTTCCATAAAATGAAAAAAAAAATAATAATAATTGCTTCGCTTGGCTTTCCACTGAGAAGTTTTGATTGGCTACGTGACCGGAAGAATTCGTGACCAGCTTGGTCAAATTTTCAAATTTCTTGCAAGAAATTCTTGTTCTTCTAAGGCGAAAAATTCACAAAGCTGGGTGTTCGTATGCCGAGGTACCACTGTAGCTTAATCTTTTTTGTTCTTGTTCTCATGTCTTTAACCTGTTAATTTCACAGTCAGGTGTTTTATTTAACATCGTTGCTCATTTTCTGCAAACGAATTCATTTTCCCTCCTGATTTCTAAAGATCTTGTGTCCATATCCTTAACATTTAAGCTATGCTCATTTTCCACACTAGCTAATCCATTGCTTTGTTAAGCACCAACCCCACTCAGTCAAAGTACAACTCATGATTTATAAGGCTGGTTAGCTTTAACACGCTAGTTCATTAGAGGTGTTAAGCGAGGCGCTCCCTCTGCTGCAGTGTCTGTGCAAGGGGAGGCCAGGGGAGATCCCCGGTGACATTAATAATGAATGCAGTAGCAGCATGCCCACTTTGCTGGCTGTAATGCAATACTCACTTTAAAGACCCCTCTTGCTGATTCCCACTGAACGCCTTGGTAGCTCAATGCCTGCAAGAGTGCTCAAATGCTACCTAATGAATAAGTCTGAGACATTAACTTTTAAAGTGGGGCTTTAACTTGCCAAAAACTGTTTTGCCCTTTATGGGGATATTCACTCATATATAATTGTGACCATGTGTAGGGACAAATAAAAATCTGTAAATTTATAGTTCATTATAAAATCTCTTAGCCTGTTTGTCCAAAGTCAAAAGATGTCCTTTTATGGTTTCATTTTTTTCTTTTTTTTTTTCTTTTTTTTTCAATTGCATCATAATTGTGATTATATCACAAAACAAAAAACGTTCTTTTTTGCTGTTTTATCACTTTAGAAATATGTTACTAAATGTACGTCAGGTAAGGTAGATTGATTAGGCATATAAAGAAAGGTTCAGAAAGGTTCACATGGCATGAGGTTGTGACTAGTGGTGTGCTCCAGGACTGGGATCCCAATGAAAAAGGTTGTACAAGGGACAGGTTTTTACCTTACTCTGGGAAAGAATCCGATGTGAAACTCTTGAGACAATGAAACACCATGTCTCTTAAAAGGGACATTATTTTTTTTATCAGTGCATTAGTGTCAGTGTGGCTTCAATATGACTACTAGTTTGTAAATGGAACTCAATAAGTTTAATAGAAGAAATTGCAGTCAAGTACAAAAACTCATGTAAGTAGGATTTTTTTTTTTTAATCTCTATTTGAGACCAGTTATGAACTCTACTGTAGTAGAAGAGATGGATCAGCTATCAGACCAATCGTTACAGTTTTGCAGGGTGCTCACATTCATGGTAGTGCTACAAAAAAAAAAAAAAAACAATCTGCCCAAAATCTGGCCTAGATATGTGGAGGTTCCCCTTATGCCGAAGCAACTCTGGCCCCTCGGTGCATGACTCTGCAAGACCTCTGGTGTTGTGCTGTGGTGTCTGGCACCAGAACGTTGGCACCGGATCCTTTGGGTGCTGTGAGTTGCAGGGTGGGTCCTCCATGGATCAGACATGTTTGTCTAGCACATTCCATGGCTGCTGAGTCTGAGATTTAGATCTGGAGAATCCTGAGGCCGTTTCACCAACATTGAACTCTTTGCCTGCTAAGCTCTATGCATGGTAGGCTGTGATGTACAGTTTTGGAGATGCTCTGACCCTTTCATCTTGCCATCACAATTTGCCCTCGGATCCCTGAGCTTGCCCATTTTTTTTTTTTTTTTTTTTTTTGCTTCAAACACATCAACCGACCACTTCTCTTGCTGCCCACCATCTGAGAGGTGTGTCACTGTAATGAAGTAGTCAATGTTATTCCCGTGACCTCTCTGTGGTGTTATGATGAATATCAGTCAGTGCTTAATATGATGAATATCAGTCAGTCAAAAGTGACTTTTGTTCTTCATTTTCATTCCTTTCAGATAATCAAGTTATTAGATGGAAAACGTTCTCAAGCAGTGGGGATCCTAATATCCAGCCTTCATCTGGAGATGAAGGACATTCAGCAAGGTGAGAACACCACCGCTCCAGACAACCCGGTTAATCATTTCCTGTCTTTCTTGAATGCGCCCCCCCCCCCTCTTTTAATTGGACAGCAATTCACTTAAATCATTCTTTCCGACTTGATAACTCACAGATGGGTCAATTATTATTAGCAGGGGAATATGTGAGCAATGTGTAACTGTAATTTTCCCAAATTTTTCACTGATGTTTTACTTTTGATTTACTTCCAGTCAGCCTTCTTATGAAATTCCTACATCTGTGGTGAGCGCTGTTGTCATTTGAACACAATGTGTATGTTTGTGCGTGTGTGTGTGTGTGTGTGTGTGAGTGTCTGGGGTTTTGGTGAGTAAGTGAACATTGAGTGCAGGAATTTGTTAAAGGTTTTATCCATTAATAAATGCTTTTAGGAGATTGAGATTTTTTTTTTCCATTTGAGTGTGGCAAATGGACGAAGGGAATATGTGTGGGGGTGGAGGTCCAGGGGAATAAAAAAAAAAAAAAAAAGAACACGGAAAGTAAAAAGACAGCAAGCCTGTGATCTGGTTATTTTAGCTGGTGGTATTCTCTATAGGCGTAATGGGTTCGAGGGTGTGATAATCCGAGTGTGTATAAATCCAGCATCACTGAACACATACACACACACAGGCACAGACAAATACTTCTGGACAAAATGTTCACCTGACACTTTATTTCAGTCTGTAGTTAGTTTACTTTCACTCTCTCTCTCTCTGTCTCTCTAGGCAGAACAATCAGACATGGTCGTTTATGTGTGGTGTGCACGGGTAATACCAGAGAGAGACAGGCATAGAAATCAGTAGAGAGGAAAAGACTTCCATAAGTTTGCGTGCCTGACTTCAGTGACCGCTACTGATCCCGGACCTCCCACACACAAACACTCGCGCACACACTGGCCCCTCACTCAAGGTGGCAGTAGCTGATGGGCTTTGATCTAAGGGTGTGAAGAAATTTCCAGAACATATCCCCCCTACCCTTACACCCATCACACACAGCCTTCATCATTGAGCGACTGATCAAACACTCTGCATGATAAGTACCTGATCCACATCTGCTAAACATGCTGTCACTGAGACTGCAGAGCTCAGAGGAGCAGAGGATGTGGCTGCATGTGTTACTTGGAGGATAGTGATGTCTGGGATTGTGAACTTTTGTGCTTAATTGTATGCACTGTAGGTTATAGAAACATAACATGTTGTAACTGTCACTCTTCACTTCTCTTGGCTTCTCTTCTATTTCTCTTCTAAACCAATATAGATCATTATAGAACTGTGGTAGTTCTGCATGTGTGGGTCTTGAGGTTAAGCAATTACAGGCTTTTGGCTATGACCCATGGCCCGGAGGCTTAGTCCCCTGTGCGTGTGTGTGTGAAAAACCAAAAGGGAGAGGGATGTGATATACCCTAGGTGTCTGTTACCAAAGTCATTAAAATCTCATCACTCAGCTTGCATTGCATTGAAATGGTTCAAATGCAATTTTTGAAAGAACTATCTTTTTTTTTTTCAGTTCCTTAACAGTCGTTCCAAAATCAAACGTGATTCACCAAAGCAACATCTGATCAAGATGAATTGATAGACACTATTGAAATTAAACACAGGAATGAATAAATACTTAAATATAGGAATGTATTAAGTAAGTGCATTAGACAAAAATGACAAAATATGTTTATTAGTCAAATCTGCGTATGTAGTGTATAAAAGTAAGAACGGTGGAAAAATAACTACAAGTTGTAAGTGAGCCTTTATTTTCCCTCCTTAACTCATTAGACATAATTGTATAAAAAGAATATATTCCATATATCCACAGTTTTCAGATAAGAAAAGTCTTTAAAACACTGATATTATAACAAAAGTTATTAGTTACAGTAGCATACGGTCATAGGTAGGTACACAAATCACCAGGTATTGCGTATGGTGTGTAGTGTTCTGCTGGAATGGAATGTGCCAGGTTTACCTCCTGTACTATACAGTGCATCATCAAAAATGAGAATATCGTGAAAAAGTTCATTTTCTTTTGTAATTTAATTTAAAAAGTTGTACGGTTTAGATTCGTCATATTAAAAGTGAAATATCCCAAGCCTTTTTTGGTTTAAATTTCTCATGAAAGGAAAAACATAATCAAGGACATGAACATCATATGAGCACAAGAGCAATTACAAAAATCACACGAACATGAATTATGCTATTTTAATACTTTATTTTAAGACGTCTGATCTTATGTCTAATGTTTTTCCATGATGAAATAGTGTGAAATAGCACCCCCATTCAGGAAACAGACTCTTAAACAGATTAAAACAGACTCTTGTCAGAAGACAATGCACATTCATTTCAAAAAGCTAATTCTCAACAATATAGCGATTTTGCAATAGTATCATATCTTATACTTCTATATTGAAGTTTAAAAAAAAAAAAAAAACTTTTATTTTTGCAGCTGTTCTGACTGTGGACAACTCCATAGTGGATTTGGAGACGATTGAGGCTTTATATGAAAATGTAAGTAGTTTCATAGCAAGCGAGTGTACAACAGTATGTGTTGTTTGCTTGGATTCAATTTTCATTTTCATGCTGTTTTTTTATTTTTATTTTTTTAGTTGATATCAATATGAGACGTAACATTTTGTTTCAATCTTGTTTTGGAGTAAGATAGTGATGCCTCTGCTAATCATTATTTTCACTATTTTCTGAGATTTTTATAACCTGGGTTTGGTTATTATTAGCTTATTTTTAGATGTTGTATTGAGTTTTGCCAGTGCGTTTGGGTTTGATTACAGAGAGCTCAGGACGAGGAACTGGAGAAAATCAAAAAACATTACGAAAAGTCGAAAGAGGATGAGGTCAAACTTTTGGATAAACCTGAACAGTATGTATTTTTTTTTTTCTTAAAGTATTTTTCACTTAACGTTTTAAATGGATTCCTCGAGATTGTTCATAAGATTATAAGAAGATTGTCTGTAAGTCTTTTATCTGTAAGTCTAAAACCTGGTTTCATGGCATCACCTTCAGCTAGTGTTTAGTTCATATGACACCATGTAAAGGATCATGGGCACTCATGGCTCTTTTATGCCTGTGGGAGCAAAGGCTAGCCTGTCTGGACTGATCCCAATCAGAAAAGCCAATGCAGCACAGCTTGTTTAAAAAAGTCAATGGTAGCCACAATAGAAACACCCAGTGCACTATAGCCCGCCATGCACGAGGCCCAGGAGGCAAAGAGCCCAAGTCTGCCGACTCCGCCTCCAATTTCTCCAGACCCCCAAAAGCACCCATGAATGCACTAGACCCAGAGCACCAAATCTGATCCACGGATGCCCCACCCTGTAACCCACACCACCCAAAGGACCTGCTGCAAAACATCCTGGTACCAGATGCCATAACCCGTTCCCAAAGGCCCTCGGGAGCCATGCCTCTTGAGGCCAGAACCACCCCGGTGTCACAAGGGGTACCTAGGCTGGTTTTAATGTTAAGGGATTTAATGCAATGGCTCATTGGTATATTTTGGTTATTTTGGATACTAAGCCTCATGTACAACCAAGAATCAGAGTAAGAATCAGAACTGAAGGTCACCATCAGTCATGACTAAACCTAACTCCATCTACAAGCCATTTTCAGGAGAATGAGTCAGAAGTGTTTATCTTGTTCGCTTTGAGGTTTTGAGTTATTGATTACACCAGCATGCTATTTAAATTGAAAACGAGTCTATGACACTCATAGCTTTGGTTCTCAAGTAAATCACACTTAATAGCTCTTAGTTGCATCCAGATTTTGCAGTTTATGGTAAAAATCAGGTCTTGCTGGTGACATACCTCTAGTTTGCATGCAAACTGGAAAAAGGAACTTATGTCCTAGTTCTTGTGGATAATGTGTTATTTGAATTATTTTCTTAAAAGATTCTTATATGAGCTGTCCCAGATTCCGGACTTTGCTGGTCGAGCTCACTGCATCATATTCCAAGCAGTGTTTCTGGACTCAATATCGTCCATCAGTGGTAAAGTCGAGATCATCTCCAGAGTGAGTAAGGTATGTCCAATCTATCATATATTTTTTTCTGAGGTGAGAACGTCTTTAATAAAATGATTATAATTCCTCTTTTAGCAGAACAGGTTGGCTGATGATTGTGATTTGCCATTTTGGAGTGATTAATCTGTCATGTATCTGTGTTTTTGTGTAATCCTGCAGGGTCTCTTGGAAAGCGACAGTATTAAGGAAGTGATAGGTCTCATCCTGGCCTTCGGGAACTATATGAATGGCGGGAACAGGAACAGAGGGCAGGCTGATGGGTTTGGCTTAGAAATTCTTCCCAAGCTGAAGGATGTCAAGAGCAAGGTAATGAAACATAACCTGTGTTAAGCACCAGGCTTTACCGCTGTAATATAATTCTGAATGACTCTTTAATCATGATGATTAAACATGCATATTTAAATAACATACTTATTACTGATAGCTGGCATTAATCATCAGCTCATGTGAATTTTATTACATGGTGTGACAATCATCATACATCACAATTCACACCAGACCTGTATCTAGGCTTCCTATTTTTCCCTGAGTTTTGATGACTCCTTTATTATTATGCAACATTTATTAAAATTATAAGCTCTATCCACATCACCCATCAGGAGAAAAGTCTCTTCTCTCTGACCCACTGTCAAAGACATGAAATAAAATTCTTTGCATATTTATTCAACTTTAAGTTAAACATTACATTTTAATTTTATCATTTGTTTGTGCTGTACAAGCTAAAGCAACCTTAAACACAGTTGTAGTATTTATTTATTTCATATTTATTTGTTGCATCTATTTTCTATCACTTATCTGGGGCCAGGTCACAGGGCAGCAGTTTGAGCACAAATCCCCACACCTCCCTCTCCCTAGCCGCCACCACCTCCAGCTCATGCACGCGGATACCCAGGCGCCCTCAGGGCAGACGAGAGATCTAATCTCTCCATCTAGTCCTGGGTCTGCCCTGGGACCTTCTCCCTCTCTGACATGCCTGGAACACCTCCCTACATAGGCGTCCGGGAGGCATCGTTATCAGATGCCCCAAGCACCTCAGCTGGCTCCTTTTGATGTGGAGGAGCAGCAGCTTTACTTGTCTGAGCTCCTCAGCTTATTTCTCAGGTCGTGCCTAGCCTTCCTGTGGAGTAAGCTCATGTCTGCCACTTGTATCTTTCGGTCACTACCCAGAGCTTGTGACCATAGGGTTAGGATATAGATTGACCGGTAAATTGAAAGCTTGCCTTTCGACTCAGCTCTCTCTTCACCACAACAGATCGGTACAATGTCCACATTGCTGCTGACTCCGCACCAATGTGTCTCTCGATCCAGTTTACCTTCACTTATGACCAAGGACCTTAGACACCTAAACTCCCTCACTTGGTGTAGAAGTGCAGAACCTGACATTAATCCTGATTGTTGATTCCTGTATTCATTTATCCGTTATTCATTTATTCAGTTGATTTTTAAAGAAGTTGGCTTTACCTTTTATCAAATAGCATATGAACCTAACTAATAATTGTTCGCCGAACCCCCCGCAATTTCGCGGAAACCACAAATATTCCCCGCCCTTTTTTTCCGTGCCGATACAGTATAAAATTTTTCATGCCTTTTAATGCTAAACTATTAAAAACGATACAATTTTCTAATTTTGTAACGTAAATGTTAACGTAAATTCAGCTAAAGTTCCATATAATCTGAAATGTCCATATTTTAGTACTGTTGAGAGAACACAAAGCGACTGTAGAGGAAAATGCGGCTTGGGATGATGAATTATTACTGTGTTTACCATAATTATACTGAAGGAAACAACGGCACATACCAAAGAAAATGCTTGCATGAATTACAGTATATAATGTATATGGATCACGTGGGTATATTAGCATTCTAGCACTGCGGGAGACACAGCAGTACAGTACTATACAGGATACAGGTTTACCTTTACATTCTCTTTTTTTTACGCGTGATGTAATAATTATTAATGAGTTTGGAATGAAATGAAAGTGTTTTGGGAGCATATTTAGGTTTAAACTATAAAAATAGGCATTCATAGTCACTTTTTTGACAATATCCAAAATTTCCAACTTGGAAAAATATGTATTTTATTGAAAAGTCATAGTCAGTGACTTAGATAGCTCTAAGTGTAGACATTTAGATTCAGTCAGTTCATCTGCATGCAAATATGTATTTTTATTCAGTTTAGTTTAAGTGCTTTAGCAACATTTTGCATTCATTGTGAATTTCATTTAAAGTGCATCAAATCTTTTCGTCCCAATCACAGAACAACCGCATTAGTCTGGTGGATTACGTCGTGTCCTACTACCTACGACACATAGATAAGGTAAGTAGTACTGAAAAGTGCTGAACTGTTGGTGATGAATAGTGGAGAGCTTAGCTTCTGAAGCACGTGTTCGGTTGTTCACGGCAGGATGCAGGGACGGATAAGAGTGTTTTCCCGCTGCCTGAGCCTCAGGACGTCTTCCTTGCTGCTCAAGTGAAGTTTGACGACCTCTTAAAAGACATGCGAAAGCTAAAGAAGGATCTCACAGGTATGAGACTGGGGCAGACCTGTTTCTTTAGTGCTTTTTTTTTTTTACAGAAGTAAAGCTTTAAAAAGGAACCAGCTGAAACACATTTTGATGTTCCTTTAATTTATTGCTGCTCTTTTTTCACCTTGCTTTTGTGAACTTAAGGAAAATGAATCTGCCAGGAATAAGTAGGGGACACTCTTCCTTCTTATAGCTTCACCATGCCCTAAACATCTGACAATAAAAGGTTTTTAGAGTTGAGATGTTGGTGTGTTTGTGTGGAGAACAGGGGGCTTTTACACTTTGCCGTCTACACGGCAGCCCTGTAAGCAGCCGGGAGGTTGAGGGTCACGCTCCCACCAGCCCTGCGTGTCTGCGATTATTTAAATCAACCAATAATACAACACATGAAACCAATTAGCTCTGTTCACTCTCCTCTCTTCTGCATTCACAAATCACAGTTAAACAAAAAAAAACCCTGATCCTTACTGACCCTGGGGGGGGAAATACAAAGTCATCTACAAAAGAGTTTGCCTGCTTACCTTGAAGAGTCTGTCATTCATTTATTAGGAGGAAAATATAAGACTAAAAGACAATAAATACACCATAAGTACCTTAGCATTTGATCTGGACCCCAACAACAACAACAAAAAACTTTAACCATCTCACCTTCGAGTCCTCAGGGTATTGGCACCAAATTGTAAGAAATCGCAGTGCTTTGGAAAAGCGAACCTTCGACTTATTTATCTTTTATCTTCACCATGAGCCGACAGGATTAAATATTTATGCGGCGCTATCATAAACCACACTAAAGAGAGCAAGTGTTCTCAATTAACACACTAGTAATGCAGCTGAGATCTGGTACGAAATATTGGTTTGTTCACAAGTTACACATGTAGAAGAGACACTTTTCCTTAATGCCTTATGTCAAGGCTGTGGTATTTTAACATGGTGTGATGGTTCATCTCCGCTCCGTCTTTGAAACATGGCCGTAGTCCAATAGAATAACGTGGCACTTCCAGAACGCTAGGGGGGAAAGAGATAGGGAGAAATATGAAACAATTTATAGACACATTGAATACTTTACTTCACTGTAATTCATGACAGGAAGAACAATGTACATGTGAAAATAGACGAAAATATTCCAGAAGCGCACGAGTGAAATGTTTAATGGATGCTAAAAAATATTTTTAATTAAGCTACCGTAAAGGTTTTAGTAGTTGAAATAATATTTTAAAAATCATGTAGATATGAGGCGGTGGTGTAGTGCTTAACACTGTCACTTTGCACCTCAAGGGTCCAGGTTCGATTCCCAGCCAGGTGTGATTCCCGTCTCTGTGTGCGTGGAGTTTGCATGTTCTTGTGGGTTTCCTTCGGGTACTCCGGTTTCCTCCCACAGTCCAAAGACATGCAAATTAGGCGAATTGGCGTTCCCAAATTGCCCGTAGTGTTTGCGAGTGTGTGAGTGTGTGTGCCCTGCGGTGGACTGGCACCCTCTTGCCCTAAGTCTCCAGGATAAAGCAGTATAGACGATGAGACCGATTTTTTTTGTGTTGCCTGCCTGCAAACAAAGGCAGCACATAGGGATCCCTATCCATCATCTCATATTGGCATTGTTGGCATCATCGTCATCGGCGGCAGCGGCACCACCATCGGCGTCACTGCTGTCCGTCATTGTAACACTTCTATTCCTGTATTTCCGATTCATGGAAATTTTACCAACCCTTTAAAAAAAAACTTTATTAGAAAGCATTAGCTATTTCATTTTTTAATAACATTCATTATTTTTTTGTGTACTGCATTAAATATATTCAATAATTAATACAGAGTATAGTGTGGTACAAAGAAAATGTGCACTAAATGCAATGAAGCAACTTAAAGCAATATAAAAGCAACTTGTAGTGCAAAGACACAATGCAATGAATACACACTGAGGAAGAAGACCTATTATCCACAGAACAGCACAAAACATATGCTTCAGTAACAGGCAATATTTACAGCATATTACTGTGGTGGAGTAAGGAGGGGGCTGGGGGGGGGAGGTGGCAGACTGAGAAAACTGAAGGAGATCAGAAGAAGCAGGGTAATAGGTGTCTGCGGGATACGTGTCTGTGTGTTTAGGGCCTCACGGGTCTTCTGCTTTTGCAGCACCCTCGGATTGGAACATGGCCTGATGTAGGGTCAGGTCACAGGGTCAGCCTGAAGGTCAGAGAGCATGACTAAGCCCTGAGACACTCTGACTGCTCCCCCGTACCGCTTTTCACTACTGCTGCAACCTGAGCTTTATTTCATCTCCTTTTTTCATTTCATAGCTGTGCTAGCTGGTGCTTTGCATTGACACTTACTTCCTGTCATTCCCCCCCCCCCCCCTTTTTTTTACTTGAGGTATTGTAGTAGGTTATGTGATTAGGATTATGTAATCACAAGACCTATCTGGTATATATTACAGAAGCAGATATTGCAGTGACAGTGTAATTAATAGATAATAAGCTTTTTTGTCTTTTTTTCTTAAATAGAAAAAATTGCACATTCTAACGTTCATTAAACCATCTTTTAATTTGATTATGGCACACAATCCCCGTGGCATTGTTTCGAAAAGCTTATGCGATGTCACAATATTTTCTTCTGTCCAGTGTCTCATTCATTTCTCTCCAAGATCTTGTACCGATGATCAAGAGTCAGACCGCTGCATAGCGTCTTCACTAGCACATCCCAAATATTCTCAACGGGATTAAGGTCTGTGGTGGACAAGCCACGTGTGGAAATGATGTCTTATGTTTCCCGAACCACTCTTTCACAATTTGAGAAGAAAAAAAACCGCCGAAAAAATCCTGGTCTTTCAGTATATTCAGGCACTCTGAACCTGGATCTGACCAAGAGATTCAACCCCAGATCATAACACTGCCTTCACAGGCTTATACAAAAGACACTAGGCATGATGGGTGCATCATCTCATCCGCCTCGTACCTGTACCTTTCTACCCTGATGCACCCATCACTCTGGAAGGATAAAACTGGACTCGTCAGACCACATGACCTTTTACCAATCCTCCACAGTCCATTTTTTATACTCCCAAGAAGATTTAAGGCTTTTTCTTAGATTAGCCTCATTGATAAATGGTTTTCTTAAGGCTTTCTTACATGTACATATACAGCATGTGTGTATGAGAGAGAAATCTTCTCAAATAAATGCGTTCGTTTTCTGAGAACACGAGCAGATGGGTTACAGCTTTGGGGTTGTGGTGTGTTTCCAAATGAAAGTCTTGTAGAAATGTTTCTCTGGAACCGAGGCACAAAAAACACGGCTCATAGCGTACAGTCTACACTAATGTTAGTATGCGGGTTTGTTCCAGTTTGACGAAAGCTTTATAATCTTTATGTGGTTCAAAAAAAAGGTTTGGCTGTTTAACCGAATAAGACCTCAGAGATCTTCAGTGCCATGTGAAATACCTTGTCAGTCAATCTGAGGACAATTCTGTAATTATATATTTATAACTCCAGCCACTAGAGAGTTCTTTTGGGGGGGGGGGGGGCAATATAAAACAAACATTTGTCGAGGCCTTTTTTAAGGTTTGAATTATCAGCGTGTGTCAGTAATGAAAGGAGCAAATGAGTGAAAACGCAAACATGTATAAACACAAAGCTTTTGTCATGTTGTGGAAAATCTTTTCATAGATGAGCCCTTTGTGTGGCCATTTATTCTGCGATCATTTATATGCCAAGTAGTGGATCATTTCCATTGCAGCAAAGCCGAAGAATTCAGCAGATAATCCACAATTATATACGAGCTCAGAGTGCTGTCAGTGCTCTGTATAAATCCTGGCTATTACCTTCAGAAATATAAATCAGCACTGGTTCCTTTCTTACCCACTGCACACTCAGCTGTCTGCACCACAGCCCCCACAGGAGTCTGTTTTACTGGAGCAAGCACTTGTAGCATTGGTTGAGTTAGAATAGTTACGATCAAATAATAACCGTTGAAATTGGATCATGATGCTAATTTGGAGTTATATTAAAAAGAGTATAAGTTATTTCTAAGAAAAGGGTCTGCTGGGTTTATCCAAGAATACCAACGACAGAGTAACTTGGTTGTTTGTTTGTTTGTTGCACTTGGGATCAATGTTTTTGCTCAATCTGTTAATGAAGCGAATATTATAGAGGTGTGCATAAGAACGTTCAGCACTCTGAAAGTGCTACGGAGTCACGTGACACTGTGAACACACTGCACCACATGTAATACACACTGTAAAAAATAAATTGTAAATTTTACGGTAAAAAAATGGCAGCTTTGGTTGCCAGAATTTTACCGTAAAAAATACGTTATTGCACTATTAAAAAATAAGCCGTAAATTTTACGGTAAAAAAAACGGCAGCTGTGGTTGCCAGAAGTTTATCATAAAAAAAAGGTAGCAACAATTTTTGGTTGTATAGGATTACACTCATTATAGTGTACGTTTTATGGATTTTAATTGTTTATTTTTTTTCAAGCCTGGCCAGGAATCGAACCCAGACCCTGGTGGTGCAAAGTGACGGTGCTAACCATTACACTACTGGGTTTGCTGTGAAAGTGTTGTCGTTGTTGGACTTCCTTGGGTTCCCCGCGTCTCCCACACGACTTGCACTCCAACAACGATAACATTTGTGCAGCAAGCGTAGTAGTGTAGGGGTTAGCACTGTCGCCTTGCACCGCCAGGGTCTAGGTTTGATTCCTGGCCAGGCTTGAAAGAAAAAAATCAACTGAAATCCGTAAAATTAGTGCAATTCCGTACAACCTGAAAACATTGCTACCATATTTTTCACAGTAAACTTCTGCCAACCACAGCTACCGTATTTTTACGGTAAAATTTACGCTTTATTTTTTTACAGTGGAATAACGTATTTTTTACAGTAAAATTCTGGCAACCACAACTGCCAGTTTTTTACCGTAAAATTTACATTTATTTTTTACAGTGCACTTCCATGCTGATTGCTACTGGAGTGTACTGGGCACGGTGCACTGCTTGCTCGATGCCATGTGATACATTTACCACATGACTGGTGTTAACTGGACTGCACTCATTCATTCTTTTATACCTCTAGAAAACTCACTGTATTGACAGATGTTGTAATGTAAAGAAGAAAGTTCGCCCATGTCACTGGGCTCTCCATTTTATTGATTAAATTCCTTTAGGAGTTAGTGGGATTTATTACATTTCTTTTGGGCCAGAATTCCTTTGGGAGGAATTGTTTAGAATTCCTTTGGTGTGGTGTGATTCATCCGAATCCCTTCAGAGGTCAGAATTCCTTTTGAAGTGGATGAGAAAGCTCAATGATATTCTGCAAAATGAAAATACCTGTTTCACGCTGTATAATCTCACTATACCAATATCCAATACACCACTGTTCCGCCAGCTATTTAATATATATAATATCATTAAGTAATATCACATGAGAGGGAGTGCTGTTGTGCTGAATATCAGCACAGGTGTGATGTAGGTATGAGGGGACAGCCTGATTGATGGAGATGTCACAGCGCTCCTGATATTCAGTACAACAGCACAACCTTGAGTGTGATAATATGTGTATACAACAGTTCTATAAATATTATTTATTATCAACAAGTTATGATTTGTTTGTTTGTTTAGCCAGTTGTTTTGCTCCGCCAACACACATCCATACATATCCAGATAGCCGTGATTGCTGGACATGGTGACCAACTGTTAGCGACTGACAGTTGCTTGGGTTTGTCCACACAACAAGTTGTGCCCTTGAGTGGTGGTTAGAGAGGAATTTCAGATTCAGCCTTGTGTTAGAAGCTCATTAGATTTGTATCTGTAAATAAAAGAACATAGATGGTATGAACAGGCATTGTAGAATGAGTTTTCAATTACAAAGGAGAGTGTTGTTTAAGATGACGTAAGATTATCCCGTGAGTTTTCTACATACCGACCGACTGTTACCCATGCAGAAGACGATTGTCCGAAAACCTGTGACACAGAGAGATACATATAATTAAACATCCCGGTGCTGTTATGCTCTATTATCTCCACTTCTGGAAAGGTTCTCGTCCAATCAGATTACTTGATCGTAACAAACTGTGGAATAGGGTTAGGGTTAGGGTTAGCAGTATGAAGCTGTTCTTCTACAAGTGAAACATGCTAGGGATGCATTATATTTTTTGGGATGCATAAAAATGTACAACTCGTGTGTTTGTGATTAATTCTGTACTGAAATATACTTATATATTCATAGTCTGTTAAAGTAACATTATATGTACAATTAAATTTAACATATAATCCACAAACATGCAAAAAGGCATTCATATTCACCACAAGATCCCATTAGTGGCAGCATGGATTTTTTACGTTCCACAAAATTAGAGAAAGATGCACATGCGCAGTAAGCGTATGTGGGACAGATTCACAGGTAGGGTGAATTTATGGAACACCGGCTGAAGGTTTTTTTGATTGGTCAAATGGAGTCATGTGATCATTGTTGCTGCGTCTGATTGGTGAAACAGTCACGCGGTAGATCTACCGGCTGCACGTTTACAGTAAACGGTTAAAAAGTAGCAAGTTGAGTGAAGCCGAATGTAGTGGAGTAATAGTAGCGTTTCTTCTTCACAAATCTACTCGAGTAGAAGTAAAAAGTATGGTGCAGTAAAACTACTCATAGAAGTTTTTTTTTTTCCAAAAATGGTCACACACATAATAGCTAACTAGTACATAAAAACTATTTTTAATATTCACCAGTGGTTACGAGAGCATACACAGGAATTTAACAGATTTTCTTTTCAACAAAATCAAATTGAAATATCATGTTTATTGTCATAAACAATCAACACAGTATACAGTATATGCAGTATATACATGTTAAATGTGTAGGATGTATGCCATAAGAATTTCCATATCATCCACTTGGATTACAACCATTAAATTCAATCAGACAGTGAATTGAATAGTGTGAGCCTCCCAGGAAAAAAAAGCCACCAAACACACATGCCATGCAACAAAGCACAAAGAGCCGTCTCTCTCTCTCTCTTTCTCTCTCTCTCTCTCTCTCTCTCTCTCTCTCTCTGTCTCTGTCTCTCTCTTTCTCTTTCTCTCTCTCTCTCTCTCTCTTTCTCTTTCTCTCTCTCTCTCTCTTTCTCTTTCTCTCTCTCTCTCTCTCTCTCTCTCTCTCTCTTTCTCTCTCTCTCTCTCTCTCTCTTTCTCTTTCTCTCTCTCTCTCTCTCTCTTTCTCTTTCTCTCGCTCTCTGTCTCTCTCTCTTTCTCTTTCTCT
>JAAGKR010001620.1:83326-118299 GCA_011419295.1 Clarias macrocephalus
TATATATATATATATATATATATATATATATATATATATATATATATATATATACATGTTAAATGTGTAGGATGTATGCCATAAGAATTTCCATATCATCCACTTGGTATAACATTAAATTCAATCAGACAGTGAATTGAATAGTGTGAGCCTCCCAGGAAAAAAAAGCCACCAAACACACATGCCATGCAACAAAGCACAAAGAGCCGTCTCTCTCTCTCTCTCTCTTCTCTCTCTCTCTCTCTCTCTCTCTCTCTCTCTCTCTCTCTCTCTCTCTCTCTCTCTCTCTCTTTCTCTTTCTCTCTCTCTCTCTCTCTCTCTCTCTCTCTCTCTGGCGCCCTGTTCACGGGTCTCGTCTGAACACATGTCGTGGTGCTGACTGTGCCTGTTTCACTAGCGCCAGTGAAAAAAGGCCCTTGCACTAAAGGCCATGCATGTTCATGACATTTAGGGCCTTTTCCAGCAGGAGCCCGCTGGCTGACTCGCTACAGTGATGGATGTTTTAACCTCGCCCGGACCCTTCTCTGAAACACTAACCTCTTCCGAGCGCCAAATCAGATCTCGCTATTTCCCTTACATTCCACATGTCGTCCGCATTCAGCAGCATCACTGAATCTACTGCTGTTTACTTATATTATGCAATAGGAGACAGCACCGCTACTGTTCTGCTTTGAATATCTTCAGATTCAGTTAAGATCTTGATTTTCAGTAGTTCAATCAATGTATTATTTAGAAAGACAAACTACTGAAAGCTGTTTATGGATAATTTATTGATATTATCTGTTACTGGAAGCTGTTTTTAAAGCATAAGGATAGTGCTCCATGAATGTTACAATCATTCAGTGTCGAATACAACTAGAGTGTATCTCTTTCAGGGGCGAGTTCTTAAGGCAAAATTTTTTTATTGCATAATGCATTTTTCCATAGGCTATAATGCAGATAATCTGTTTTAGGGACCAAAAAATATTACCAATTTACAGCACTATAATTATGTTTTTGCACCTAAAAACAACCAAAGCATTTAGAAAAGGCATGTAAATTAATTAAAATGAAATAAATAGACATTAAACCACTCTTAACCTTTTTTTATTTTGAACAGCTCCAGAACGTACGCGCCCAAGTTCGGTTCGGTTCGGTCGCTCGTATGCCAAAAATGCTTCATAAGCTGTGGCACATTTCTTGCAAAATTCCAGTTCTTAAGGCGACAGCTATTAAGGCGGAGTGTTCGTATTTCAAGGTACCACTGTATTGTGGTCTGCTTTTACTGCAGTGAGGCAGAGTTCGAGGTCAGAGTTTGTTAATGTCTGCATGGTCGTATCATAATTGAATTAAGGATTCAAATATCATGAAACTCCCCAACTTCCCACAGACTGAAGAAGCTACTTGGATGAGTAGTGAAACATTTCTACCTGATAAGAAAGGAGTCCAGTCGACATGACTCAAGTCCCAGATAACCTCATGACTGAGACCCTTCATATACACTTTATTAATAGCTATTTAATTCAACCCCATAGAAATTATATTAGAAATGTGTTTCAGTGAAAAAAATATATATTGTGGAGCCCCATTGTGTTCATGAGATAAAAGGTGTTCAGGATACAAGGTTTAATAAACTTAAGTGATGTATGAATGCTTTTCAGCTGCTGAACATACTTACCTTAGTGTTACTAATTCTGTCTGTGTCGCGCTATTATGAATTCACAGAAATTGAAATACTTTGAATACTTGGGTGGAGATAAATTTATTTCGTTTACTCTATTTAAAAAAAGTTGCACTATATAAAGAAATGTGGGTTGTAAACATTTGAATCATGGAAATAAGAAGAGTTAATTGTAAGCCTTTCCATGTGCTTGAGTTTAATATGTTTGCTCCATATGTGGTGGAGGAAAATCTGCAGTACAAGATGATGTCTGTGCTCAATTGCAAAGTGTTAATAGTTTGTTGGTTCTTGCTAAAAGTAGCTGCTCAGTTGCACACTGTGGTGCTACATTCTTTGCCTGTTGGGAAGCTTTCTCAAAGAGGAACACTTATAAAGATATTTAGAGAAGACATCTGTACAGTGCTTTCTACTGAAATGTTCATACCGCTTTAGCTCTATGCATTACGTAATTTAGACTGACCAATTCAGCTTACAGTACACTAACCAGTCACTTCATTGGGTACACCTATTGGAACGCTCATTGACACATGGTACATAGACATGGTCAAAATTAATTGCTGAAGAACAAACAGAAGGTGACTTTGATGTTGAATGTGCCGTGGTTGTTGGTGCCAGACTGTGCCAGGTTTGAATAGTTCCAAAACTGCTGATCTACTGGGATCTTCACACATAACCATTTCTAGGGTTTACAGAGAATGGTCTCTCAAAAGAATAAAATATCCAATGAGTGGCAGTTCTCTGGGTGAAAATGCCTTTTGATGCCAGAGGTCAGAGGAGAATGGCCAGACTGGTTCAAGCTGATAGAAAAGCAACAGTATCTCAAGCCTAACATTTTATTGCAGCTGCAACAGAGGTATGCTGAAGAGCATCTCTGAACACACAACACATCAGACCTTCAAGCATATGGGCTACGGCAGCAGACGACCACACCAGGCTCCATTCCAGTCAGCTAAGACCAGGAAACTGAGGCTCCCAAACAAATAATGGACTGGGGGAAAAAACGTACCTAGTCTGATGAGTCTCAATTTTTGCTGGCAAGGTCAGAATTTGGCATATACAACATGAAGGCATGGATCCTTCCTGCCTTGTATGAACAGTTCAGGTTGGTGATGGTGTGCGGATACTTTCTTGGTCCACTTTGGATCTCTTCGTAACCTTTCCACCACATAACCTCTGATCTACTACTACGTTCTACTTCCAGCAAGACAACACCCATGTAACAAAGCAAAAATCATCTCAAACTGGTTTCTTGAACTTGACTTAAATGGTCCTCACAGTTACCAGATCTCAGTCCAATAGAGTTTGTGGAACGGGAGATTCACATTATCGATGTGCCGCATGACAAATCTGCAGTGATTGCGTGATGCTCTCATGTCATTATGGATAAAAGTCTCTAAAAATATTTGCAGCATCTGGTTACATCAATGCCACAACGAATTAAGGCAGTTCTGAAGGCAAAATGGGGTCCAACCCAGTACTAGTAAGTTGAAGTGACCTGTAAGTGTGTACTGAATTTCATGACATGTACAAGTAGCAATGTTCACATGGTACCTAATGTATATCTGGAAGATTAAGAGCTGCGTAAAGTATAGTTTAAGTGTCCCTGGCTGATAATGAAATATTTTCTTTCATATTCTACCACTTCTGATTTTGCATGTCAACATGTGGACAGTGGACAGTGAAGGAGGCTACTTTATTGTTTACCTTGTTATAGACTGTTTACTTTATCACAGATGTGTCTACAGACTGGCGTCCTGTTCAGATTATGCTCCCATCTTACGCACATTGTTCCCATGAGGGCGTGTCTGGATGCAGCTTGACCCTGACCCGGATGAAGCAGTTAACAAAGATGAATGAATGATTGAATGAATACACTTGTGGATGGACCACACTGCGTAAACAGGCTCCACGGAGAGTCAGAGGTTCCACAGTGTGACTCATGTGAGGAGTTGTGGTACCTGAACATGTTTTTGTGTTGAGGCCAATACAGAAATAAAAGTAAAGCCAAACCAATCAATCTAATTACAAGGGCAATTAGAAGCTGTCAATATGATCCATGATCTGAACAGGTCCTAGTGGGATGTATTCCAGATTTCCAGAGTTCCGCAAGAAAAGTGTTCGGATCTTGCCTGGTCTTCACCACGTTAGGCTCCTGTTCCATGTTAACGCTAGCAGCAGCTTCTTCACAGCAGTGCCTGTCAGGGCCATGTTGAGCTTATTTAAAACGTATTTAACAGTGCAGATCTTGCAGACTTAAAGTATTTACAGCCTTTGATAATGACTAGCAGGTGAAATAAATTTGGAAAGACTCTCTGCATTTTTATATTATAACCCAAGAAGGCTTGTTTTGAAGAACTAAAGAAATTAACCTGGATGGTGCCAAGTTTTTTTTTTTCCACTCTTTGTGGGCGTGTGTGAATCCAGTTGTTTGGCTGGACAACAAAGACAACGAGACATTGGCACAAACAACACAAACATGTCTTGCAGACTCAGAATGGGTCAAGCCTACTCCATTTTCCATGTCTGGACTAATTCTGATGATCTAAGATGATGTCAGCACGTCTATATAATTGTTCCCATTACACTGTAATAGAAAAAAAACGTTTTTAAAAGTGCTGATTTAATCATCGCTAAATTAAAAGTTGATGACCCTGTATTTCACATTTTATTTCTGAAGGCAATCTTGTTACAGTCATGTATAATATATATATTTTTTATGTTATGAGTTGAAACTTTTCTACACGCACATTCTCCCCATTTCACTCAACCACCTGGAGCCTATCACAGGGCACTATACAGGGTACACCCTGGAAAGGTTGCAAATCCATCACGGCATGAGCGCACACACACACACACACACACACACACACACACACACACACACACACACACACACACATACACTGATAATTTGGAAATGCCAACTAGCCTAATCTCCATGTCTTTGGAATGTGGGAGGAACCAGAGCACCTGGGGGAACTGAGGAAGCACATTGAGAACATGTAACCTCCAAGCAAACCCAAAGGTGGGACTTGAACCTTCAACTCTAGAAATTTGAAGCTAACCACTATGTCCCGGTGCTGCCTGCCAATTTGAGACAATCGCATTGAAAGTCTCTTGACACAGTGTCGACCTTTGAATTATTGTTGTTATTTGTTTCATTGTATAATATTCAATAATTAGGTTGGATTTATACATCCACTACAGAGAAATTACTTATGTGAAAGCAAGGATTCAGTAATTCAGCAAATTCACCTTGCTTATGGGTTTGGTGTTTTTTTGTTTTGTTTGTTTGTTTTTTGCATTCACTGCTGTAATTCCAAAAAAAAAAAAAAAAAAGAAATTAATATGTGTATCTGCTAAAATAATTATATACCCTTTTGCATGTGCACAGGACAGTCAAGTTAGTCAATCTAGTCACATGGCTTGGGCAAGTTTTTTCATCTACATCAGATGTTTTCTCTGGCCATACACTTGGGGAAAAATCTTAAGATTGACAAATCTATCTCTGGCAACTCAGCATTCATGGCATCCATGAGGGACATCTGGTCAGGCGGCTCCTGGTCATAAACCTTCCACCTCCATGAAGAAAAGAATTTCTCTATGATATTCAGAAAAGACAAGATTGTGGAAGGAATAGCATCTTTTTCTTTCTTTTTTTTTTTAGCTCTTAAAATTACCCTCTAAATAATGGGAAAGTCATGGCACACACACAATAATTACCTAAACGTAATACGAAAATGTATGCAATAACAGTAGCACTGTAAAAAAATGTTATTATGTGTCATTCGATGTTTACGTTGGATAACTGCACCATCAGTTTTGTAGCATAAAGACAGTTTACCTGGACATATGAGTACCTGGATTCCTTCACATATTCAGAGTTTTTGAGAATCTAATGTTTGTTTACAATTCTTACTATTGCAGTTCTACCTTCTTGTTTCATATTTGCAAGCCTGGCATTACCCGTTAACACTGACCTTAGATTTTTTGCCAATGTTCCTATGTAGACTATTGCACTTTTTTACTATTGAGACTATTGTTCTTCTGTGATGCTCAGCCAGGGGATCCTACTATAAGACAGAAACGCAACTTCTGGAGGGTTTGCCTCAGTCAGATATCTTCACAAGGTGTGCCCCTTATTTATTGGTTTGGTGAAAAATCTTAGTAGTGGCGACCTCATCGATAGACCTTGATTCACCAAACGATCAATAACTGCAGACCCTATTTCATCTGAAACTATGGATTCCCCTCTGTCTTCCAACACGCATACGTGCATCTCTTACTTGCCCTCTCCCTCTCGTTGCCATTTGTCCTTTTATTCACAAGCCATGTTTAGGGAAGTTTAGAGAGTTCCAAAGAACATTGCACTTTATAACGATGGTAATGAAGGCACACCTGGAAGGGTTGTTAACCAAATTGGTATCAGCTGTAGTTAATATAAAATAAAACCCATCAGCCTAGATTTTTACTTTTGCACTAAATTTAAATAAATAACTTTGCAATGAGTTTGATTTTCCAGCAGTTTGTGCGATGTGGTTGTTCTATAAGTGCAGCAAACTGGTGTAGAATTCAGCTGTGTTTACAAGTATTCTAGCTGTTCAAACAATGGTTTTACATCTGCAAAATGTGCTGTAAGCAACACTGCGTGGTCCATCATTTTTGGCCTATGATCTTATGTTGATTGTGGTAGAGTTGAACCACTCCATAAAATCTTCTATAGCACATCTCAAAGAGCGTCAATTGCTTTAAGGACTCTGTGGTAGCCAAATGATTCCTTATGCTCCCAGAACAACTTTTTCACACTTTGAGTTCTGGAATATGTCTGTCATCTGGTCGTTCAGTACATTCAGTTCATCAGCTGACTTCATTTTATTGCCACATTACATTGCTGAGTGTAGACCTGACCAACCCTAGATCATAACGATGCCTCCTGGGGCTTGTACAGTGTCCATTATGCATGATGGGTGCATCGCTTCCTGTGCTTCCTTTCTTACCATAACACACCCATCTCTCTGGAATAGTGTCAATCTGGACTCATTAGACCATATTTCCATTTCTCTAAAATCCAATCTTTATGCTCCCTAGCAGATTCAAGCTTTTTTGTTTTTTGTTTTACAATGAACCACACTAACAAGAGATTGTCTTATGGCCACACACAATGTAATGTTGAAATTCCCTTATTGTCACTAATAAACAGCTCTGATTTCTACTGTAAATTGTTTATGATGCAGGTTTACCAAGCATTTATGTGATCTTTGCTCATGGTCATTAAGTGATCTCTGCTCATGATCTCTGCTCATTTCTTCTGAACGCATTTCTTCCACCAATGGTGAAATGGTTCATAACCTTTAAAACTCAAGCTGTTCTGATCTTTGTCTGCAACACAGCATTGGGCAAAATTTTAAAAGTCTTGCTGGTGGGGAAGTTTTCAGACATCCGTTAATTAATATTATTTAATTATTATTATTATTATTATTATTATTATTATTATTATTATTATTATTATTATTATTATTGCTATTGGTCATAAAAACAACCATACAAACAAGTGATGGATGCTATTTTATATTGCACATTCCAGATCCCTATACAGTATATATACTATGTTTAGTATATGTTTAATATATATATACAATATACACACATATTAATTTCACATATTCATTCACATATTCATATACACAATCGGTTGTTTTCTTTGAAAAGCTGCTCACTAGGTAGGGTTAAAAGAATTCTTCCAAGCTCAAACATATGAATCACTGCATTAATTATCCAATCAAAGGCTCTTAGGTATTTGGTTATTTAAATCCAAACAGCAACATTTTCTTTTTTGGACAGGCATATATATCTATACTATAGTATATTTATATATTAATGTGCATATTGCAGAAAACTGCAAAACAGATTTGAGTAATGAACATTTTAGTCATTTATATTTTATTAGAGCTGAAATGCAAACATATGGTGAAATATAGCACTTAACGCAGGGCATAATTTTCCACGAAAGCTAAAACATGTGGAGTGAAGCAAATAGATGATATATACGGGTGGAAAACCTGGCTAAGCTCCAAAAGGGCTCAGTAATTACATGATGAGTTAAATCAGGTGTCTTTGAACAGGGAAAACACAAAACAGGCTAGGCATCTGTGCATGGGATCCCTGGGCCTGGGATTAATAACGATTTCCATAGGAACAACAGACTTGTGTCATTGTTGCATGTTAAAAGTGTTAATGAAAAGAAAATGTTTACTTTTAAGTTGTGTTGCTATAAAATCTTGTTGAATATATGAAAGGCAGTGATTTTGATTACAGGAGACTGATTGGGTAATGAAAAGCATTGTTTCTTTTGTTACATTCTGAACGGGGCCCAATTCTGATTAGAAAGCTTTTAATAGCCATCTGTTTGGATGTTTCCATGTACTTACAGACTCGTTTCTGCTCATGTGTTTTCCTGCTTTACGTGTTGGTAACCAGACACGCATTCTCACATGCCTTTCATCAATTTCTGCACAGTTTGTATACCCTGCGAGTTTTGGTGAAACAAACTGTCAGGACCTACCCAGTGACCTCTAAATCTACTCAAGTTTATGTGTAGGACAAAAATAGTGCTATTGACCTACTTGTACATAATCACATTACTCGAAAATGATTTAGTTAAGAAACATTCATCATTGTCTTCAGATTCTACAAATGTGTTATTAGTTTGATAATTACTTTCTTAAAAAATACTGCTGAAATTCTGTCAACTGTATCCTGAAAATTTGTTTTGTTTTAAAAAACTTGACAGAATTTTTCCCAGCTAAAGCAAGACGTAATGACTGAATGAATGTAATTGTGTGCATGTTTTCTTATTAAAAAACACCACAAATGGCAAAATTTTATGTCAAAATCGTTTTGGTTACATTTTGTATTAGCAAAATGCTATAACTCCTTCTCCCCTGTATTTGTCATAATGGATTAATCAGCCTGCAGTTGTATTAGTGTGCAATTTAGTATCAGTAATATGTTGGTTGAGTTTATAAAATATAGCAGACTCATGCTTTGGTTGTGTTTTTGTAGTGAGTCACTTTACGCAAATTGGAACAAGGGAAATTGGTATTTCTGTTGCAAACAAAACCTTCTTAATTTCAATGAGAAACATTAAAATCAATACAATAAACTTTTACAAAAAGTGAACAATCTATCATCAGCATCTTTTCATAGTGCAGGTATGTGACGTTGGGTGTTTTATGTTTTATGCTATTTGTTATGTTTTTATGTTCTTGGACTAATTTAAACATGTGCAAATCTTCTGCAAACATTTTACTGTTTTATACTGTCATACTTTTATAACACAATCAAACAGTACAGTATATTGGTGTCAAATACTCCTTCCTGTTGTCTCTCTGTTCCTTCCTGCAGGCTGTGAAAAAGATGTACAAAGTGTGTGTGCCAACTCCTCAGAAGAACACCTCCACCCATTTAAAGACAAAATGGAAACTTTTCTCACCACTGGTAAGCGAACGGCAAAATAGAGCAGAACGAACGCTGCTACAGACTCACCAGGTCTGATGTGGTCTATCTCATGCTGGTCACAGTGTGTAGACAAAGTGCACCAATTAGGCATGGGTGTGTGTGTGTGTGTGTGTGTGTGTGTGTGTGTGTGTGTGTGTGTGTGTGTGTGTGTGTGTGTGTGTGTGTGTGTGTGTGTGTGTGTGTGTGTGTGTGTGTGTGTGTGTGTGTGTGTTTGATGGGGGGGGATGTCCCAGTGCTGAAAAAGTCCCAAATTTTACTATTTCTCTCCCAGAATAACAGAGGTCTCCGAGGTCTTCCAACGTGTATATGTTCAAGGTTCAAGTTACACCAGAGATACCCTGCAGATGATGCATGAATTTATCTAAAACGGCACCATTTCAGTTTCTATGTAAATGAGCTAATGCTGAGCTCAAACAAGGGGAGGGTAACTTCCTAAATGAAGTCACAATAGGGCAAAACTTTTTACTGTCTACCCAGCCAATGCAAAAGTAGAGACAAGACAAAAAGCAGTGGATTTTTTTCCCCTTGATCTTTTTTTTTTTGTACACACACTTGAGACACTACTGCTTGTCTAAAAATGACTAAAAAGTGAATTTTACATAATAGTCCCCTTTGAATTTTCTGTTTTTTTTTTCCCGTGATCCCTAGTGGAATAGCCTGTAAAACCTAACTGTTTTTTTTTTTTTTTCGTTCATTAATAAAACAAGTCATACAAAGTCAGCATTAAACATGTTTTCATGCTGACACCAAATAGTGACCCTTTAACTGGTGTTCACAATTTTAGGTGTAAAACTTTGTTTTATTGTATGTATTAGTTACAAACTGAAACTGAATATCTCCCTCACCCCCAGGCTGAGTCTTTATAACCTCTAAACCTGCTCATTTTCTTCAGGCAGTTAAAATCACTTAATATACAGGAGCATGTTAACCAAAATGGCCAGGACTGTTCATAGTGAGCTAAAGAGACTGCTAAAATCATGTGTCTTCCCAAGAACGGGACCGAGTTAAACATGGTTTACCCTTTTTGACATTGCTTCTATGCAGTGTCTGGGACATGACCTTTCCCTTCATTGAGAAGCCACAGGGCCACAGGGCTGCGGAATGATGGCCGTTTTCACTGAGCGCCAACCTGAAGTTTTAACCAGAACAGGGATCGGGTTGCCCTAAACTAGCCGTATGTACACAGTGGTGCAATAAAGCTGGCAGGATATCTCCAAGTGGGCTCTCGTAAAGCCTGGCCTGCCTCAGCAGGGACAGTTTCAGTGGACCACCATGGAAGGAGACGGTGTGCCATGACTATGTCTTCTATTGTCTTAGTTCAAAGGCCACGTGTTAGTTTGCAGCTCAGATTGCTTATTAGGTTCGTGTGTTGAAAAGAGGTTTATTCAGTGCAAAGACTAATGCAACCATACAAGCATAAACTCGTACTTATTTATCATCAACAGGTTCAGGATATACTGTGGGATATAGTAATTAGCAGATA
This sequence comes from Clarias macrocephalus, assembly GCA_011419295.1. Classification (NCBI taxonomy): domain Eukaryota; kingdom Metazoa; phylum Chordata; class Actinopteri; order Siluriformes; family Clariidae; genus Clarias; species Clarias macrocephalus. Next base: position 93,988 of record JAAGKR010001620.1, read on the forward strand.
TAAAATGAAACAACAAAATCTGCCAGCATTAAAGATGAAAAATAGTTAAATTAATTAATACTATTATATGAGATGCTGTTATTCTTGACAGATGACTTATAACATAAGTCAAATAAGTTGGCATAAATGTATTAAATAATTTTTGTGAGTAATGATGCTTCCAATTTTAAGTAAACAGAACTATCAGTTTTTGAGTTTGTTGTACACATTCATATTAATCGTTCTTGACTTGCATTATTGAGTAGCCTAACTCACACTTTTTAATAGCAATTATCTATTTTTGTGTGATTGTGAACAGTGACAGTTACTGTCCAGTTACTGTACAGTTAAAGTACTTATAGTTACTTCAAATATCAAATTTGTTCATCTAACTTGAAAAGTGTCATTAATACAAACTCATAAATACCAAAAAGTTCTAAATACTCATCAAGATCTATTAATTTGAACTAATTGTAATTGTTTAAGTTAACAGTGCTCAATATGTTTCATTACTTTGAGCATTAGGGTTTACAGTGTACTGATAATATACTTCATAAAATAAAACCAAATTAGGCAAATTCTGAGACATCCTTGTCCAAATCTATCGTTCTTTGCGCAACACAAGATGTATAAAAGTAAGTTTTGTTCTTTATAAGTTTAAAATTTTAAGTTTTTCTTCTTTGCACAAAGGCCAAATTCCACAACCCTCGTGCTGTGCAATAATGCATTCCAAAGTTCACCTGAAACTCATTCTGTTTCTATGAACCTGAATTATTCTGATTAATGATGTAAGCAGAACATTTTAACTATTGTTAATCATGTAACCAGAGACAGAGGCAGTGGTGGGTTAGTGGTTAAAGCTTTGTGTTATTACTCATACAGTAAGGAGTTTAAGCCTCAGTACTGACAAGCAGCTATTGCTCAGTTTTTGACCAAGGCCTCTAATGCTAACAGTATCATGGCTGTGATATGTGAAGACAGACTTTCACTATAATGTATAGATGACAAATAAAGTCTCCTGTTCGGATGCACGGTGGCTTAGTGGTTAGCACTGTGGCCTCCTTGCACCTCCAGGGTCAAGGTTTGATTCCCTCCCCCTTGGGGTCTGTGTGCATGGAGTTTGCATGTTGTTCTCGTGCTTGGTGGGTTTCATCCGGGTACACAGTCCAAAGACATTTTCCGTAGTGTGTGAATGAGCATGTGAGTGTGTGTGCCCTGAGATGGATTGCCACCCCGTCAAGGGTATACCCTGCCCTGTGCCCTAATTCTCCTGGGATAGGCCCTGTATACAGGATAAAGCGGTGTAGACGATGAGGGAGGGAGGGAGTCTCCTGTTCTTTCCATTATCACACAGTTTGTCATAGAATTTGATTTTATTGTGATCATCTCCGCATGTCTGCACAGTATAAAACCCTACATGACATTGTTGCCACTACTGACTTAACGAAGCCATTTCTTTCGAGTGCAACCTTTCCAGTAGGATATATGTGAAGTTCTCTTTGTAAACAGACTTCCTTTGGCTTTAACCCGGTTTTTGCTTTTGAGGCAGTGGGAGCTTAGCAGTGACACTGTCCTTCTCATGAGCTAATTCCATCGCTCCGATTCACAAAACAAACGGAGATTAAGGTATTAGAAAGAGCGAGATTGTTTGTAAGTCAAAGCTCTTTAATGGCACAAAAGGAGAAGCAGGTATGTTTGATTCTGCTTCAGTGGTTCAGTAATTCAGGACAGCTTCTCTGAGGGATTATGCGTTTGAGGGGTTTGGCACAGTTTTTCATAGGCCTGGTGGAACAGGCTAGAAGAAGCTGAAGTGCTGTTTGTCCTTAGTGTGTTACAGCTCAAGTCCCTACTTTTTGACTCTTGAGTTTGTTTTGCCGTCTCTTACATTCATTAGTAACAAAAAAAGTGCCTTATGTTCTTTACCGCACTTTTTGTATGTACCTTTGCTAACTCAATGTGTCCATGTGTGTATACATAGCGGTACTGCATAATTCATATATGAATGCTTTACGGTGAGTCTCTCACAGCAGGAGGCGCAGGTGAACTCGAACGGCCTGCATGCAAGCTCTTAACACCGCCTGTGATCTGAGCAGCTTTAACATCTTCCAAACTCATTCATCCATTTTGCTATAATCCATTTACTTTCTCCCCCCTCCTGGCTCCGTGACCTCCCGCCCCCTTCTGTCCCCCTTAACAGACCTCCCCTGCCGTTACCTCCGTAGGAGAGCCCATACTTCACTCATTTACTCAGTCAAATTAGTTATTCATTCATAATCTGTGTACCTTCCACCTCACTCCCACAACGCTTCACACCTCATATTCATTCACCTGCTTTTCACACTCATTCATAGTTTGTACTTGAACCTAGAACTTAACATGTCACGTTTATTAAGTAGATTTCAATTGCGTATTAAACAATGTACAGCACCGTCTGTTAATATAAGGGTGTTTTCCATTTCAATTTCAAAGTAGCATATCTTCTCTTCTCTTGGGGCGATTGAAATGAAACAAAGCCTGTACAGTATGTTACCTCAAGCTCAGCCTGACACACCTGTAAAAACCCATTTAAAACTCGTTCAGTAGTTTTTTCATGATGCATGCACAAACGAACAAAAAATAGACAAAAATGTTTTATTTACATGCCTTTTCTAAATGATTTGATTGTTTGTATAAGAAATAATATAGTTAAAGCTTTAAATGGGTAATATTTGTATATTATAAATATAATAATTTCTTTAGTTTTTGGGTGGCTGGAATGGTTTTTATGCATAAATTATTATAACCACAAAATTACAAGCTAAATACTAAGTACTGAGAATCATATAAAATATAGCACAATCACCCAATATGTCAGGAGATTAATCAGAATATTAGCTGATGAAATAACCACACCACTTGTTGTGAGGGGGAAAGAGGTTTGTTACTTACTGTAATCTAAAGTGACACACATTATATCTTTTGACTCTATATGTACAGATAGGAAGACAAAGTAAGTGAACAGTTTTACAGGAAAATGCAATAAATACTGTTACTAATTTTGGCACAGAAGTTTGTCTATAACAAAACATTTAATTTGAAAAGCGCTGGTTAACTTTATTTTAGAAGATTTGAACTTTCATGTTTTAGACAAAACGTGACAGGTAGCCACCATTTCCGAGCAAATTCCAACATCTCCTGAAAACCCGATCGTATCGCTTATTTCTGTCACATGATCTGTAAAATGAAACTATGAGCTTTGCAAAGTGGCGGCTGTAACTAAAACCTCACTTCTAAATCAATACATTTTGTTGCTCCTGCTATCAGTTGCTCTGGTCTGAGGGGTCACTTAGCAGCCATGATACACTTACAGTAATATTGAAAAAAATAATAATAATAATTAAGCAGAGATATAATGTAACACCACTGTGAAGACATGCGAACCTTGCTACTCTTGTTCTGCACTGTGCTTTTTTAACTATGTTATAACACTATGGTATGATATCCTTAAAAAACCACGTCCTTAAAATACCACAAACACAACTGATTTGTCCACTGTAACAAAACCGTGAAAGGTGGATTTATAGCATTTTGGAAAAATCATACAAATTCACAATTATATAGCTCAAACTATTTTGACAAAATATGTTTGGCTTTTGTGCTTTTTAACACTCTTGTGACTCATAAAATAAAAATGCACAAAATATTTTCCATTAGTTCAGTATTTTAATTAATAGTCTATTATAAGCAATATTTCTTGCTTCATTTAAAAATCTTATTTTTCCCCAAACTGCAAAAATTGAGTTTTTGCTGTCAAACTGTTCTTTATTAGTACAAATTGCACTAATAAACATAAATAAAGATTACAAAAATAGCAATTCTGCAAACAAATAAACAACAATCATCATTATAAATGACATTTACTCATTTACATGTTTGGAAACATGTCACACAAGTAGTCATCATTGTGTGGGTGAAGAAGCAGCTTAATGTTCCCAGAAAAAGCTTTATGAAACAACACTTATTGTACCTCTGAGTGAAAAAAAACGTAAAGCCATAGGGGAAAACCTAAAGCACATTGTCAGACTAAAGATAAGGAAGCCAAAAGAGAAGCAAACGTTGCAGGATTACCTGAAAGCAGGCGTAACAATAGTTCTGCATCAAACAATAAGCAGCCTTATTGCTCTGCAGTCATCTCAATTTCTACCACATCCAAAAATGCATTTCTTCAAATCAAACCTTTTCTGTAACAAAAGAAAAAGCTAAATCTAATCGAATTCTGGCAGTTAAGTGTTGCATGTTTGGATGCAAAAAAAAATGTTTGTATCTACGATCCAAAAAAATACCCACAGTTAAGAACAGAGTTGAGAGCATCATGGTATGGGGATGTTTCTCTGCAAATAGTACTGGGGCATCAAAGGAAACTAGAAGGGACGATATACCAGGACATGTTACAGAAGACTTACAGAAGTAAGTCAGAAGTATGTTACAGAAGTACAGACGAAAAGTTTGGACACCCCTTCTCATTCAAAGAGTTTTCTTTATTGTCTTCTTTATTGTGTTCTTTAGCCAAAAAACGTCTCTTCTGCTTGTTGCCTGTCCTTAGCAGTGGTTTCCTAGCAGATATTCTACCATGAAGGCCTGATTCACACAGTCTCCTCTTAACAGTTGTTCTAGAGACGTGTCTGCTGCTAGAACTCTGTGTGGCATTGACCTACTCTCTGATCTGAGCTGCTCTTAACCTGCGATTTCTGAGGCTGGTGACTCGGATGAACTTATCCTCCGCAGCAGAGGTGACTCTTGGTCTTCCTTTCCTGGGGCGGTCCGCATGTGAGCCAGTTTCTTTGTAGCGCTTGATGGTTTTTGTGACTGCACTTGGGGACACTTTCAAAGTTTTCCCATTTTTTCGGACTGACTGATCTTCATTTCATTTGGCCACTCGTTTTTTTCTTTACTTAGCTGCTTTTTTCTTGCCATAATACAAATTCAACCTCTTTGAATGAGAAGGTGTGTCCAAACTTTTGGTCTGTACTGTATATATATATACACTGGAAGTATATTATTTGCCCTCACTGTGCATGCAAATTGATGATACTGGAATAAGACTCCAAAATTCCTTAGTAAGCTGTTGTATCAGAACAGACTGCCAGATCACCCATTTATCAATGTGAGCACTTTAATCATGGAACAGACCGCTCCCATCAGGTAGTGTTTTTTTCGTTGTAGGAAGAAGGCGACCAGTCAGAACCTGCCCAAATGAAAGTATCATTTTAATCTAGATAGTCGAGTACATGTGTTACACGTCAAACCTAGTTAGAGGACTTCACAATTACCACTGATTTCAAGGCTGTCGTTCCAGGAGGTGTGGGGCAAGCGGTGCTTTCGAATGAGTGAGTGGAGCTTTTAAAGCCTTAATTTATTGTAGCTCTCTGCGTGCGAGTCCCATAACTTTCTAGTTAGCTACTACTGGTTTCATGTTTACAGAGGGAGCTCTGGGGAAAAAAAAATTCACACATCCTTTCCCTCTCTCTGCTCTCACGCCGCTCTTATAAGTGGCCCTGCCACCTCCATACACACACACACACACACACACACACACATTGAGGGAAAGAGAGGGACCTCCGGCGCCAGTCCACCCCTGCTGAGACCAACGCCATTGGTCATGGGCCGCCCCTTTTAGTCCATTATCCCACCACAGTGCCCCTCTCCTGTCATTTGGCTCACCTCTGATAATCAGCCACACACACACATACCTATGCAAACCCTAAGAATGGAACTGGGTGTTTTGTAGCGCACACTCAACTCCCTCCCCCCCCACACTTCTTACCCCCCAACCTCCTCAGTTAAGACCCCAAAAACCTGCCTTTGAACAATTTTTGGAGACTTCCCCCTCTTAAATCTTTTCGAGTGGGAAGCCCCCGCCCCCCATCAAACTTAAAAAAAAGGATGAATCAGAAAAAAATGCAATAAATCTGAGATCACAGGCTCTCTCTGGCCCTAGATAAATTCTTGCACCTCAGCCTGGCCCACCGTACACATCTGCCTTGAATTTAGACACTTTTACATGTCCGTCTCCACAGCAGCCTCCAGTTCTTAAGCTTTCCTCCTTGCTCATGCTATACAGACACGTACATACAATAAAAATTTTAATGATTCAAAAAAGTTGTCTTTTCCATAGATAAATCTATTTTTAGGTTACAGCAAACCATACTTCACTTCAACTTGAAATGATATACTCTACATAGGCTACAAACTAAATTTACAGCATCAATGCTTTTAGGCTAAACTGGTAACAATGAAGGTAAATAAATCAGTAGTGTGCAATAAATGTGCGATGTTATAAGACACAATTTTTTTGACAAATCGTTTTTTTTTTGTGTGTTTTTTTTATGCACTCATGCAGCTAAAATGCTGCTAATTGATTGTGAAACTCCGAGTGCGGCTCACTGCAGGAGATAATTGTTACAGCTCGATATCTACAGCTCAGTAACATCCAAAAATGAGTCTGGATCAGCCTCTTTAAGCTGGCAAGCCGCTGCTCTGACTCTGATCTAGTTATGTAGGATCGGATAGTGACGTGCAACCACCGGCTCTGAATGTACCCCACAGTGCAACCATCTTCTTGAACTTTGTTTGCTTTTAAGGTCCCATAATTCTTTAACAAGTTAACAGAGGTCTCATAATCTGTTAACGCTTTAGCTTAAATGAATCTCAGATAATGAGATTGTGTATGTAAATGACTGCTGCTGAGCCATTTCTCACTTGAGAACAGCAGTTCGAAATCGAAATGGATTGTTTAAACCTCAGCCAGGTTTTTGTTTGCCTCAGATTTTCACTTGAGACATGAAATGCACGATTGCAATTTTCTTGGCCAATAGTGATTTTGGCCAATTCCAATAGTTTTTTTTCTTTCTAGGAACTGTAATGGACAGCATAGACAGCTTTTTACTTTCAATATTCTATGTTTATAATAAATAATGGACTGGAAATATTTGATAACTATTACAACTTTTTTTTAAACTGCGCAATGAGTCCGGGTCACTGATAGGAGCTTTTTCCTCTTTTTTTGTAATAAATAAAATCCAATTTACTCTCTCACTCACTCATTGTCTATACCGTTTATCCTGTTCAGGGTTGTGGGACTTGAACAGGAGACATCCTGGATGGGGTGCTGGTCCATCACAGGCCACAAGCCCTACAAGGCAATTTATAAACACCAGTTATAATCTGGACATCTGTGAAAGGAAACAGGCGTACCCAGAGGAAACCCACCAAGCCACCTCTGAGGCCACAGTGCTAATTACTAATCCACCGTGCCACCCTAAAGTCCACCTGAAAATGAAAAATTCAACAGTAAAGTCTATCATGTGCTACGCATGCACTGTTCGGGGCCAGGAAAAGAGCACAGACGCACACGATTATCATGAGGGCTCCCACCTACAGTACGACTCAAGTGATTTTTCTCTCACCACTCTGGAGCCCTTGAGCAAGTGGGACAGAATCAGCTGACAAACAAGCTGACCAAACAGCTCGTTGCTGTCCTGATTTACAGTGTCAGTGCATCTCTAGCAGGACCCAGCTAAACGTCTAAAAATGTATTAAAAAGAGAATTTTATATAATGGATCCCCTGAAATAGAACACAAAAATAACAGAAGAAACATTCCTTTGGGCGCAAGTTGGAGAGACTAAACAGTCTTAAAAACGGTCTCCCACATACCTTTACACTTCATGCAAAGTGATATGTTAACATTACATTGAAGGTCTAAATAAAATTAAAAATAAAACCTTTTTTTTTTCATGTTCTACTGTGCATTTGACTGAAGAATTGATCTCATCTAATCTGAACTATTTAGTCTGCATTCTTTACCACTGTCTGCATCTCCTTACCATCTGCAGCACTTTATTTTTTACTACCCGACTAGCTGACAGCTCCCCACAGCGCCGACTAGTGAATGTACTACTCAATTAGTCTGTGAAACCCCTACAAACCTGTTGCACTGCGGCCATATACATGATTTCATTTCCAGTATTTATCCAGAACCTTACAAGTTTATTACTCAGCGAAACATTAAACAGACAAATTTATTACATGCAAGACATCAATATGATTCTGCCACCATTGTAGGTTTAGATTTGCATTGAGTGTTGATATTCCTGTTGTCTGTTTTTCTGTAGCAAAAGCAAAGTATGCTTCCGAAGATGAGCGCCTCAACGCTGCCCAGAAAAGGTAGGAGATCCATTAGTTATTACGAGAGCCTTGTGTTTACAGTATTTGTTATAAGTTTGGATGAGAAGCTGTGCATCGCTATGCATGGAAGTGTATGACATCCACCGGGGAGCACAGCCAAGTGAGATTTATGAGAGATGTCAGCCAGGCATTGCTGGCTATTTTACATGTTAGGAATAGATAAGCAAGGACCACCTCCTCTCAACATTGGGTAATAGTAGTGCTACACGTTCGTACAGTCGTCTGCAGCAATTCATACTAGGTGATGACAAGGAATCAGGTGTGTGTGAGAGAGCTGCTAGGTAATGTTATGGCTCTGGGAATGTTCGAAACCGTCTCTGAACACAAACACATGCACGTTTTTCAAACTAGCATTGTGTGGATGCTATGCCGTACCTAAAATTTTAATCACATTGAATACATTTTTATTTACTTTACATATTTATTACACTGCAAAACAATCCTTCAATATGTAATCACCCAAATGAGGATGGGTTCCCTGCTGAGTCTGGTTCCTCTCGAGGTTCCTTCCTATTGACATCTCAGGGAGTTTTTCCTTGCCGCCGTCGCCCTCGACGTGCTCATCAGGAACAATCCATATTGATCCATATACATTTTTCACATTTCATACAAATTTCCATCATTTTCTTTTACTTGTGTAAAGCTGCTGGTTAGTCGCCCTGGTTGAGATGCCAATCCATGCACATGCATACTTACATTCAGTTTATCAGTGAAAAACTAAGCCAAAACAGAGCCAGTCTACCTACTGATATGTTTTTAAGAGATGTGATCTATACATGTGAAATTGACTATATCAACTCTATTGACTCTATAATAAACACTTAACTCAGTGACAGAAATTTTTATGATAAAACCTAATTTCTGTAAGTGTTATTGTTTTTATCTGTTCCCATCAGAGGTCAGTCATTAAGCTGAGTACCAACTAGAAATTGGAGGCTAATGTAAATGATAATGATTCTTTCCTATGTAAAGCACCATAGGTTTTTTAAAAGCTCTTATGCTTGAGTGATTCATAGGTCACCTTGTGGCGTAACAAACCAAGAAAAATGACCTGAAACTGGTCAGGTACAGGGCCAAAAATGAGAGACAAAAAAGTTCTTCAGGAAGCCTGGAGAACTATTCCTCAAGGTTCTTTGGAAACAAAATATAAAGGAATGATGGGTGGCTTAATACTATTTTAATAAACTTATGAAATGTATAGAATTATAGCTTTATCAATGTATTACTAATGATCAAGGTAAACCAAGACAAGTTCACGAAACGCACGAAAAGTTTTTAATGAAAAATAACACGCGCACACATACACACACACACACACACACACACACACACACACACACACACACACACACACAGAGGTAAGCAACTTCACTCTTATCACTTGCTTTAGTAATTCCCATGCAAATGTTTTTGGTGGTTTATGCAAAACCATTCGACTCACAGATGCCAAACTGCAGAAAGTATATCTGGAACTTTTCATCGAGGGAAAATATCCTTGATATGACAAACAAAGCAAATTGATTATTTTTCCTTGTTTATGTAGAGACAATGGACCATGGAAACAAGGCAGAATTCATCCATCAGTCAAAAAGTGTGCTTGCAGGCCAAAAAGGGATGTCTCTGCTCTTTAGCAAATCATTTAGCTCAAAACTTTGAGCCTGGTTTCACCTCAGGACCTGCTAATTAGCCCGAGTTTGGTGCTACACCACAGCAGAGGTTAATCTCCCCTCCATGAGCCCACTCTCATTGAGGTGTTGAATTGACTAATGTTGATCAAAAGCCCCTAGCAGCTAAAAAAGCTTTTTATTTAACATTAATTTAGTCCTTGACCGAGACCATAGAACTGGCCGTTTCAGGGTGGAACAAGGGGTACACCTCTATTTTCCCATCAACACACCTCATTAATGTGACACGCTGGTGATGGATATGGCTACACACTCAGGCTCCTGGAGCTGGGTGGGCGTCCATACCGGAGGAGAACCTGCCTTTGCACAGTTACGCTGTGTGGCCTGTGTAGGTGATAGATCTCTTGGTGAAACTGAAGGATTGATCAGCAATAATGCAACACCAAAAGCAAGATTCAGTTATCAAGAACATATTTCCTTGCCATTTTTCATGACATTTTTCATGTCATGTCACTGGTCCTTATTATCCCTCCATCCATCCCAACTAGGAAGCTTAACAAGTAGGAACCATGGAGGCCAATGGTGATTACATTTTATTAATGCCCATTTTACGACCACGGTGGACCTCTGGTCAACATTCACACGCTCATTCACACACTACGTGCAATTTTGGGAACTTTAGGAATGCCAATTAGACAATTTTGGAAACGCTAATATGCATGTTTTTGGACTGTGAAAGGAAACCAGAGTACCCCGAGGAAACCCACCAAGCACGAAGTGAAAGTGCTAACCACTAAGCCACTGTGTCCCCGGTCTTTGTTTTTTTTTTTTTTTTGAGTCCCTAAATTAATTTGTTAGAAGGGATTGATTCCTTTTCAGTGGCACTTTTAATTACAGGTATACAGGTATTGTATATTATTGTGCTTATTGTAATTCATACCTTGCCCATGGTAATACATTGTCTACAGGAACTTGTAGGATACAAGCTCCACATATGACTAGGAGCATTGTAATACACTCCAGTCACACTTTGATTCGAGTTAGAATACTGGCTTCATGGTTTGATTAAGTTAGATTCTCTGACTGTTGTGAAAAGAAAAACTGGGATGAACAAATTGTTACTGAAAAAAAAACATTTTTATTTCTAAACCATAAACAGTATGAGGCTTGAGACTAAACATATTTATAAAATTGCTATAAACAGTGGTGACAAGTTGAAGTACTGGTTAGCACTGTATCCTTGCACTTCCAAGGTTGTGGGTTTGATTCCCTGCTCGTGGAGTTTGCATGTTCTCCCTGTACTTCCACCTGATAGTCTAGTTCCCCCCCTCAATCCAAAGACAGAATAATTTGAATTTTCAAAATTTTCTAGAGTGTGTATGAGTGTAATGGATTGGCACCCCATCCAGGGTGTACCCTACCTCGTGTCCCAAGGTTCTGGGCCCCCTGCCCCTATACAGGATAAGCGGTATAGAGAATGAACAAGAGCTATGAACAGGGTCTTAGCATTAGTAAAGAATTCGATATAATACATCCTGTGTAGGGTTACAGGAGGTCTGGGGTCCACCAGGAGCACAGCATGGAGAACACCCTGAATGGGGTGCCAACGATTCACAGGGTACACACACAATTATACACTCAGACACCCCTTTATACACTACAAGCAATCTGGAAATGCCAGTCAGCCTACAACACATTCCTGATATGGAATTAGGAAGAAATTTTAAGAGGAACCAGAGCCATAGGTACTTTAATTGGAGTACCTCTACACCTCCCCATTAATACAGTTATCCAACCAGCCAATCATATGCCATAGTCTTTAACTGTGCCATGGTTGTTGGTGGCTGATGGACTTATCTGAGTAGTTCATAAACTGCTAAGCTCCTGAAAATTTCAGACACCACTATCTCGAGAGATCCGAGGAAAATGACCAGAGTGGGTAGCAGGATGAAGTAACTCAATTAATTAAGTCTTTAAAACGGTGTTGCTTGACTTGAGTGAAGAAAATTACAGTAAACTAACCTATAACAAAGATAAAGTGTTTAGACCAAAGTGTCAGCTAGATATTTACTGAGGTGTGTAATTGACGTCCCAAGATTAAGTGGAATGCAGGCTGGCAGGAGTGGGCCGTCTCATAGCCTTTGATGTTGGTCTTCGTGCCTCCATGGACGCTTCATAGAACAATAACCTATTTATGATTAAAACCATCGTTGCTTTTCAGTGCTTCCTTATTAGGTCTTTCTTGAGGCTTATAAACAGAAAAACAAGGATGGCACCTTACACAGGGAGGTGGCATCAACATATACACAAGCCTTCAATTTTTAGTCGGTGCTCAACCTACAAATTGATTTCTAATAACAGCGACGATGGCAAATAGCCCTTACTGGGTTTGCATAGAAATGTGATGTTATTTTTCAATTTTCTTGAGGGGAATGTTTATTTTATTATAGGAGGTCAATTTCATTTGTATAGATCCCATCTCTCAAAAACATACAAGTATTTACATTGGCTTTGCTAAACTAAATGTGTTTGTGTGCCTGCATTGGCATCTCATCCATGGTGTCATTTTAGGACACTCAGTGTCAGTTTTTCCTATTGCATAAAAAGACAACCAGTTTCTGCAGTCAAAAATCTGATGTACGTTACTGTGCAAAGGTCTTGAGCCACCCATTATTTCTTCATATTTTGCTTCCAAAGAGTCAGACTTTCTTCTTCTATTTTATATTTCCTCCAAAAATGACTACTGTCTCGCCTCATACAATAATAATTTAAAAAAATTAATTATTTGTATTTCTTTATGAGTATTGATACTGAAATAGGTGCACGCTTGTAGAAGAATATTGTTGTTTAAATAGTTTTTGGTAAGTGCATATTTACAAAAAAAGAAGCAGGGATCGGGAGATAAGCAATTAAGTATTATGGAAAATGATGTTATATGATCCTATCTGAAAATTCGCTTTTTCACCTAGGTGAGGGACTTTTTAGCAGCAAAACCATGTTTTGGCTGAGTGTTAAATGTGTCTTATAAATAAAACTGGATTGAATTTAATTGAAAATTGATCAGCACAATAAAGTCTCAGTACACGTGGCAGCAAATTGTATTTTGTCCTTTACAGCTCATCCCTGACATATCCGATCTAAACAGCCCTTTAACTTTCCCTTGTTTGTGATATTCGTTGCTGCCACACATGTGCCCATTAGGCAGACTGTTCCACTTGACTTGTGGCTTTCTAAACATGCTCTGCTCCCCAGTGGTTTTCTGCATCCAATAACAGATTAGTTCCCCTTAATCTTATCCCACTGTTAACACAGCTACTCAGAACACTCGGAAGAAGTACTCAGAACAAAGCCTAGTGCCACTACAACAGCGGAAAGCGTTAGGGACAGTTGTACATTTTAAATTGAAATTTTCTCACGTCTTTTACTGATTTGATTGTAAGGCTCAGTAGAGTCTCTGTTCTTTATTGTTGATCATTCTTTAGTCTTGTTTCTGAGATCAAGCTTTGCTACCTTAATTTTAACTGCATTATTAAAAGAAGGTAGTTTTAAATACTTGATCCAGGATGCAGAACTTCCATTTTAGATATAAAGGTTTTAATGGGCTTGTAGGGAATATCAGTTTTACAGGGAGCCTGGAGATTTTCACTGGTTTGTATTTTTCTCTGTTATTGCCGTTTTCCTGCCATTTAGAAGGAACGAGGAGAATCTTTGCACAGATCCAAACTTCTAGCAGCAAGCACTACCATTATGATGGAGAAGGTTCTGTTCCTTTCATGGCCCCCACTGATTTGTGTGTATTCTAAAGCTCAGAATTTCAGAGCGAAATGATTGTTCCTGATAGATTTTAGACTTCCATGGCCATGGACAGCCCTGGGTAGATAACGAATGACCTAGGGTTTTGTGCGGCACAGCGCCCAGAAAGATTGGAAGCATCTTGGCACTGGCATGGTGCCATCCAGCACACAGCATGTCTCCTATTAGCACAGTACTAGGCCCCATCCGTCTCGAGGTCAGGGGAGGATTGTGGATCCCCATGCAACCTTCAGAGTCATGGCTGGCAATAAGACAGGAACGACAGCAGCAATAGAAGAGGTGCTTTAATCTCTGCATCAAAGCAGGTTGCTGAGCAGAGTGTAGCGTCTGCAGCTTGTGGAACACTGCTGTGAACGCTGGGAAAACATCAGCTTCAGTTACACGTGAATTATCTGTGCTACACCGACTTTGTGAATACTCAGAGGAGTTGTTAGAGAAACTTGAGAGCTATGAAATATCGACATGAACCCTTTCTTATTGAATTACAAGCACACATTCATGTTTCTAATACTGTCCTGCAATGAGCATGAGCGTTGAAATTGTTCAAAAGGTATAATCGGTCTTGACTTGATCTTGTCCAACTCTTGCTTGTTCTTTTCCCTCTAGCTTCAATGAAATGGTCTCCTACTTCGGGGTCAAGCCCAAATCCGGAGAGAAGGATGTTTCACCTGAATATGTTTTCTTACTATGGTTTGAGTTCTGCACTGATTTCAAGAGCATATGGAAACGTGAGAGTAAGAACATCTCCCAGGAAAGGTGAGTAAGAGGGCATTGAAATCCCTGGTTTTATATGCTTTTATACTAACATTCATCAGTTAGTTGAGTAGACCACATTTTATTTTCAGGTAGAAATCAGTCAGTTCCCTCTCATTCAAGTATTAGATAAGTATGTTATAAATAATTAACAGTGTAATATGGCTTTTTTCATTTTAGTTTAAACACTCTCATACCACTGGTTGGCCCATAACATTTTCTTTCTGAAGATCCCTAACAGCGGTGCAAGCAAATACAAATACATTTTTCATAATAAACATATATACATGTGATCTTATCATATCCACCGTTCGGGCACAATGTTAACACCACCACCAGGAGTATTGATTAACATGGTAATAAGCCCCTAAGTGCCACAGCGGTAAAGTCCTTGCCCTAACATCCCGAGCACACAAGTCGAATCCCGAGTGATGCAGAGAGAGCTGATTGGTCGATCCGATGGGCTTAGCAATTTCGCATCAATCATAGCTCTACAACCAATTATAGGCATCTGTAAGCTCACGCACGCGGAAGGAGCAGATAGCGCTGTTTTTGGCCCTCCCTGACTGACTGGTAGAAGTAGCATCGATGTGGAAGTGCCCTAAGGACTGGTGCGAATTGGATGCAATTAATTAGGGAGAAAATCTGGAAGGATAAAAAAAATTTATTCAAAACAATACCAGTAAACCAGTGAAGATCATATAGTCACTCAAGGCTTATTTATTCCTGTTTTGGAGGTGACATCTTGCAACCTTCAGCACTTAAAGGATCTGGTGCTAACGGCCTGGCGCCAGATACTACAGCACGTGTTCAGTCAGCACGTGTGTAGAGTCATATTTTGAAGGGTCAGAGCTGTTTTGGAAGCAAACCTAAAACCTTGGTGATGATTTTAATGTTACGACTGATTGGTGAACAAATGCATACATTAATAATTAGGCCACTCATTTAATTTCATTAGGCCATTACTTGTTTTGCTGGTTATTTTACAAAAACATGATAAATAGATTCACATTTCATCTGGTTAGACTTCAGATTTTCATCGGGACAGAGACACTTCGAAAAAGTCATGAGAGCAGAAGGTTTTAATTTTGTAGCAGCTTTGAGCAAGTCTTCAGTTATGAAGCTCATCGGAGCCGTAATTACATTCATGTCCTTAGTAACTTCCTGGTCCGTTTTGTAATGGATTTCATTTGGCTACCACTTTGCTGATGTTTCGGGAAAAATACAAGCAGGTACAAACAAAGAGAATAATTACAGATGTGCAATTCTACAAACTGTTCCACACACATCTATAGTTAAGAATAGACCAGTTCTGATCGCAAGTGATCTTACGCAAGAATTTACAGACCGGTGTTTCCTGCTGTTCCTAAAGGACTAGGATTTCGATTAAATATTAAAAAAGTATACGTATATTTGGAGCACTAAATAAATACAGATATGGTGTGTTATACTCCTAATTCTTGGAAGGTAAAACCGTTTTAGAAAGCTTTAATCTGTAACCATTGAAATAACCCTTAAGCCCTTTTTAAGTGTGTAGACTAAACAGTTCATCAATGGTCCGGTCAACGGAATGGAATGAAGGGAGTCCAAACTAGCGTATTCATAATCAGCTTTTAAATTTCTTCTGTGCTGTTTGAAGTTAACACACATTATTGAAGTTTAACACTTACCCTACACCTTAAGCATCATTAAAATTCTCACACTCTCTATCATGTGCTGCTAGCTTTAGTTTCAATTAGCCAACAAAGCGATGGAGCCCCATAACACATGCCAGACTCTCAACCCCACACACAACTGCGTCTACTAACTTGCGACCCAGCCCAAATTTTGCAGACGATACAGACAAATAAAAATAAACTACTTTTGGACTGTTGTTTAAGGTCCTTGGGGCATCAAAGCTTCAGCCCTGACCCAGGGCATCTCAGCCGGAGGCACAGTACCTCTCACTGCGGCCCCCTGGAGGCTTTACTGGCACAGGATTGGGGAGGGGGGTGTTAAACCTAGCGCACATGGTTATATCGTTTCAGCCGAGCTCCAAGCTTAGGAATTCAGCGAGCAGAGTTACTGTCAGGCTGAAGACACATTTTACGGCTTTGGGTACACATTCACACATGGTGCACACTGGAGATATCCAAACGCACCGTCAGAAAGTGTTTACGCTGTGTGTGAAGGAGGGAAGCAGTAAGAATTTATATACTGTTATTGTTATATACAGTACTGATCACTTGAGATCATCATTGTTAAATTATATTGAACATTTAAATTGATTAAAGTGCACAGATAATTTCAGAAAACTCTTACATAAAATTATCTTGTTTGTCCTAGTTAGACATTAATCTGTTACATTTTACATGTAGTTTTTAAATAAGAGGAAAGAATTGTTGTGTAATATAATTTTTTATCTATACAGTAATTTGAAAATTAGACATTGGGTTACATGATTAAGGGTCCTACTTCCCTAAAGAACAGTTTCTTTAAAAAAAAAGAAAGAAAAAGTAAACACTTTGCCATAAGAGCTTACACAATGGTTTCCTCACATGAAATGACCAACTTGACATAATAAATGAGCTTTTCTGTGAGTTTCTATCTGAATCTGAAGCAAGATATTATTTTAGAAATGAATCAGATGTTTTTCTGAGGAATTGTCAAACAAGCAACATTATTTTTTTATGATTAAATCCATAAACTATTTCTTGTTATAATTATTTATTAACGGCTTTTTATACAATTGTAATTCTTGTAAATTTCCCTTTAAAACTCGAAGCATTTTAGCCCTGATTCATCATATTTTTAAAGGTTCTACATTTTCGCCACACCATTCCCATATTCCAGTAGTGGTAAAAATGTACACATAAAAGTAACCTTATATACCTAATAACCTTTTTTTCTACCAGACATATTATAATATTATAATTATAAATAATTATTTATCTATTTATTTATTTAATAGATTTTTTATTTTTTATTTATTTTTTATTTATTTTTTTATTCCTATGCTGTGTTTACGGCACAGTTCTTTGCTGCTCGGGTTTAAAGGGTTAATGAGGCGATCAGTTCACACAGGGGCGGATCTAGAAAATTATTAATGGGGTGGCAAGGGGGTGGCATTAAAATTATGAGGGGTGGCAACACTGAAGCAAGAATCCTTGAATGGTTTCTCATTCGGTGTATACACTAGGGTGCACATTATTACATTGTCCTATAAAAATGAAATAAAGGCTGATGTGTGATTGACTTGAGCCTGTTATCTGGATTGGAATCAAAATACAGAGTCGCTGCTGTAAATCGGTCGAGGAAACTCTTTTTTTTTTTTTTTAGAACACTAGGACACAAGTGCTGGGGTGGCGAATGGGGTGGCAAGGCTTTTTCTTAGGGTGGCAATTGCCACCCCGTGCCACCCCAGTAGATCCGCCCCTGTCTTCACAGTCTCCTTTTGAACATTTTGTTTGGGATCATTTAAAGAAATTGCAGTTATGAGGTACCTTGTTTAGGAACAAAATGCTACGCAGCAAGAGTGCTACGCATTAATAAGTAATTCTGAAAGAGTTTGACTACATCACTGTTTTATTGTATATTGTTTCGAGGCGGATTTATTAACACAGACAAGCTCATTTTAATAAATACGCTTAATAGTCATACGCATATGACTCCAGGGTCTGAGTGTGCAGGATCTTTACTTTAATACTTCTCCTGTAAAAACAGAGGAAATAAAAAAGAGGAAATAAACCTGACAGGCATTATAGTGAGTTTGACAGCTATGATGTCATGAATTACTCACAGTTCCAGTTATATCATTATATTAAATCTAAAAAGAAGGACGTCAAACAGAAAAGTGTCTTATAATGTAAATAAAGATTTTATGATGCTGATGTGATTTTTAAGCTTTTTAATATTACAATATTTTTAGGTTGAAAGAAGCTCAGAAGACTGTTCAAAAGATCACAGCTGAGAAGAAAGTAGAGACAAAAAAGGTTAACGCCAACAGTCTGGTAAGTGCCAGAGACTGAAACACACACACACACACACACACACACACACACACACACACACACACACACACACACACAGTTAGTTACATTTTGAGCTATTGAACATTTGGCCCACCATTCACACCATATATTTCATTACAGAAAGAGAGACTGAAGCAGAAGGAGGCGAATGTGTCCTCCAGCTGAAGATCAAACAAAGCAGTTATTGATAAAACAACATCTTCACCACCTTCCAGAGGGACACTTGTGTGTCAGGTGTATGACATTCTATTCTGTCACAACGTACTTTAACACAGTGGCCGCCACGAAAGATCTGAGATCTGTGTTTTCCTCGTTTTTGTGGACGTGAAAGTACAACCAAGTGTCGTTTGACTTGTCAGGAAATTAACCGTCTCCATCTCCGACATCTTCTGTGTTGAAGCTTCTCTTGTCTCTTGTAAAGGTGCTCCTGTCTGGGAAGCGTTCCATCATACAGGTTATAGGAAACAGTTTCTGTTTCAGGATCTCAGCTATATTTAAAGCTTTTACAAAAGAAATTAAAAGAAAAACAGGGCATTGATAACATAAACCAAACAACCTTTTAATATCCATGTTGTAAGACTTAGTGAATTAAATGTAAACAGATAGAGAGAGAGAGATTTGCCTATAAAGGATTTTATAAACTTCTAAGCCATGAGGTTTTTTTCCCTTTATTTATTGTTTGACAGCAGACCTCCTCAGTCAGTAAGACCTCTCTTACACACCTCAAATTACCAATAAAAGAGGAGAAATGAAGCTCCTGCACCTGTCAGAATGGTTTAAACTGTATAAATACAGACTCAGTCTCATAGGTATAGGATTTTCACAGTCACTTGCACTTTCCTGCTAACGGCAGCAGCCCTTTTGCCCCGTACCTTTTTACCTGATTGTATGTTTTTACCTCCTTTGCAATATCTCATGCACCTCAGTTGTAGTTTCTATGCAATCTTGTTTCTGAACAACAACAGCTAGGGCTTGTTAGAGCAACCGTTTCCATGTACAATATAATATATTTATTTTCATAGACTTTTGCTGAAGCTTATATTCCTTAAATGATGTGTTGAAAAGTGAACACATTAGTGAGTCTGCACTGAAGATAGATATATACAGTATATATTTATAACTTCTAACTTCTAATTTCTTATCATTACCAAATTGCTTATGATTTCATCTTCTTGGATAGCCTGTAATAATAAATTAAGTGTCTTGGACGAATGACCGGGTCACATAGACATAAATGGTCTTTTCCATAAAAAGCTTGCCGTTTGTTCCTATTTATCAACTACAAAAATGTGGTGTGCAAAGCAGCATTGTATAAATGTCAGTAATCGTGGTCATCTTCTCTTCACTGTTCTTGTCCTGTCTGTCTTTTTGTTCCCGTTAACTTCTCTCAATCCAAGTTGCGGTTGTTGTTAAATTGCTCTTTCAACAGTCTATTCATATGCATAAAACTCAACTCAGTGACCTTGCGGAAAATCAAGACATAACCAGGGTTAGCTCATGTTTCCACCATCCAACAAAGTCGTGCATTAAATCTGAAACATACTCTATTTGTGCCACTCACTTTTTTTTTATTAATATATATATATATTGTGTTATTGTAGGGGGGAAATGATGAGAAATAGCAAATGGTCAATGTTTCTAATGGAAATGCTACAAATATCAAATTTTCTGATATATTTGTGGCACATGAAAAACAAAGCATATGGGCTCTGATGTTTACTTCCACAGAGATTAGAGGGCCTTTTTTCTTTAACTAGGTATATTTATCAATTTTCTAAGCCACATTACAACTTAAATAAGGTACAAAAAGTGCTTCTGGTTCACTCATCGTCTACACTGCTTTATCCTGTATACAGGGTCGTGGGGGTGGGGGGGGGGGCGGGGTGGGAGCTGGAGCCTATCCCAGGAGACTTAGGGCACAAGGCAGGGTACACCCTGGACAGGGTGCCAATACATTGCAGGGCAGACACACATTCACACACACTACAGGGCAATTTGGTAATGCCAATTAGCTCAGTCTGTTGGAGAAAACCCACCAAGCACGGGGAGAACATGCAAACTCCATGCACACAGACCCAAGCGGGAATCGAACCCTGACCCTGGAGATGCGAGGTGATGGCGCTAACCACAATGCTGCCATTTCAGAAAATAGGTTCTGTGTTATTTTCTTGTCATCAGTTAAAACAAAACTGATTATGAGACTTGAGGTCCAGGAACCTTTGGGATTCATATTAATATAAGCTGTATACACGTGCTGTATAAACAATATCCATCTAATTTCCAGGCTGGATATGTAAAGGTTCCCTGCCCAGAAAGAGACTCGGATAGATTTATTTCACTTTTTATTAATCCATTAACTCAACAGGCCTACAGTCAAGATAAAGCAGCAATCCTATTAAACAGTCATGTAGAAAGACTTGTAAACACAATGGACTGCAATCAGTACATTATAAACAAGATGTGTACCCTTTTTACAAGATTTTTTGTTTCTTTTTAAATAAAGTATATGCTAAGTGTTTACGATGATGTCATTCTCACACAGGTTCTTATATAATAACCGGTAGATAAAAATGTCCACAAAAGAAAAATTCACAACAAACGAACAATATAATACACCTGCTATTATACAAGCGCTCTTATTTAATCATATTAAATAAGTCTTCTTTACATGTCTTACTAGCTCACCACTAATTTCCACATGGTGGAAAAACACACTTTCCAGCACACTCAGAAACAAACAAACAAGAAAAGACAGGCAGTTATATTAGTATTAATTATTAGTAAGTATTATTACATGATTAGGCCCTAAGGTCCCAAATAATTCCAAAATGATGCGAAGTGGTGCTGTGTGTTTTGCCAGTGGATTCGTGTCGCCTTGGTTTGTGCACAGTGAAGAAAATAAGGCTTGGAGTATCGGACAGGAAAATAAGCTGTAACAACTGATGGAAAGTTTGAAACACGTGTTCTGGCCATGTCGGTGCGCTTGGCTGGAGTTCATCTGATTGCGCAACATCAGTGCTCATCCCTTTTCTCTCTCTTTTGAAAATGTGCTTTTAATAAAATTGGCATTTTTCATCCAGACAAGTCAGAACTTAACGCATCAAGGCGACGCGTTAAAAAAAAAAAATAAAAAAAAAAAAAAGCTCCACAATGTGATTTGCGGATTCAGTCCAGGTCGATGGAGATGCAGCGGCACTGTTTGACCCGCTGCACGCGCTTCTTGCGCGTGGGCGGCTGCAGGTCGGGGCAGGACAGCGTGTAGGTCATGGTGGTGAAGCGTCTGGGTTTGCAGAACGAGCACGACTGGAAGGCTCCCTCCTCTCTGCGCACATGGCGCGGGATGTAGAAGGAGTTGCACTGGCCGTAGCAGAAGCGATTGAGGATGGTGATGCTCGCGCAGCCTTCCTCGTGCAGGGTCTGCTTCAGCGGCTGCGTCTTGCACCAGTCGCGCTTCAGGTAGCGGCGCTCGGTCACATGCAGCGCCTCCTGACTCGACTCCAGCACCTCTTCTGCAGAGGAAGACGAGCCTCGGACTCTACCCGAGGACGACGACGAGGAAGAGGAGGATGAAGAAGAGCCGCTCTGTCGTCGCTCCGACTCGTTCGGTTTGTTCTTGCCCGGGTTTGGAATTGCGCCCTGTGTGGCTCTGGATTCCGCCGCGCAGGACGCAAGAACCGACAGCAAGAGCACTGCGCATGTGATCTGCACCAGTCCGGTCATCCTGCAAAAAGACAAGGAGAACAAGATGCATCTGGTGGCTTTTGTGGTGTTGTTGGTTCGGTCGTTTTTTGGAACAATAAATGCTCACCTCTGGTCGAGGTGACTGATGATTCTGTGCATTTAAATGGCAAGAAGCACGAAATATCATGTTCTTATGATACCCAGTGTCCTTGTTTTTTTTTTCAAGGGGTTTGTGATGTGTGCTCAGAATTAACATCTGTGCATCTTGGTTTTTTTTTTGTGTGAATTATATATATAATGTAGTAAGGTGCATGTGAAGGCTACTCTAAAAACGATTTACAGCCAATTTATGCACCTTAAATCTTTTTTTTTTACTTATTTATTCCTTTATCTTCTTTTAGACTAGGTTTTAGAATTATTTTTTATCCATAAAAAGACTCTTCTTTACTCACTCACTCACTAAAGGTCCTAAAGGATGCACACTTCAGGACTACAAGGAGTATTGTACCAAGCAAAGGTACAGCTTAGTGTGTAGCTACTACAGCATATCAATGGTTTTATGATGTTGGTGAAAATCCTGATAATCGACTATAAATCAAAATGATAGTCTTGAGTTGTTGAGAGTTCTTGTGGTTATTAAGTTGAACAGGTTTATATAATTTCATACAGTATGTTCAGCCAGGTTGCAATAACACAAACATAACATTTAATAAGAGAATGTTCCCATGTGCACCTAAAGTACTATACATTGGCATTAATTAAAAAAAAAACAGATTTAAAAATACATTTCTAATTGACGACAGAAAATTGAATAAGGCTATTTTAAGGAAACCATAAATGTGATATTTAGACCTATAATTATACAATAGTAATTATACCTACTGAGTGTATACAGAAGGTTCCTGATTCCTTGTATAAATGCAGGGTTAAGAAAGTTTTCTTTAAGCAATGAAGTAATACGTGTTTATGACATGGATCTTTGCATCTCTTGGTGCATCATATGAAGTCCTTGTCTCCTTAGAGGACATATTAAAACTTTAAAATTTTTGAATTTCAACAGGTCATTGGTGCTATTTTTTTAACTGGAGCAGCTTGCCCTGGAGCCTAATGGAAAGGAAGTGACCACTGACAGTCATCTTAATTTAAGGACCACGGTTATGGGTTTTATATCGCATTCAGCTCGTATTGCCAACAAACACATGGCGCAGGCTTTAACAGGCTATAATGCGTAATCGGAAAGTCATTTCCATTGCATGTATATTAAAATGCATGACGTATTAATGTATTAAATGAATAATACAACTATAATAACAATAAACAACATTCTCTGAGAAATCTAGAACTTAATCCTTTTAGCGTTTATTCACCGGTCGCGTGCGTCGTGCGTAAATCATTTTTAAAAGCCTAAAAGTTTAATTCTAGGTAGGAATTCCAACAGAGCTCACAAGGAAGTGACGTGACAGAGCAGAGAAACTTTCCTCACTGCTTTTGGGCTGTAATCTTCTAGAAAGATGTTGTTTAATTAGACGCCATGGTTAAATAAAAGTGTTACTCTCACATATAATAACGGTGATATCAAAGGTACAAAAAGTTCCTTGAGGTGAAACCATGCATCTTAAATCATGTTTAATAAAGGTGCATTGCATTCCCATTACCAGGTAGAACACTGAAGAGAACAAGGATAGAACGTTAATTTAGAAGCCTACCCTGTATCTATGTGTGTGTGTGTGTGTGTGTGTGTGTGTGTGTGTGTGTGTGTGCAGAAAGCTCACCTGTCAGAGGCTTAATGAGTGCAGTTGTATCAGAGTGTCTGTAGAAAGGGAGTCAGACGGTGCGCACGGCGGCGTGACCAATCCTTCTTTCAGGAGAAAATCCAGGTCCGAATGTATAAGAGATGATCACGTGTGCCGGAGGATGTGTACAGAACTCATACCGATGCCATACACACAAATACACACACACACACACACTGATGGGGGTTTAATATGAATCGCAGCAGCGCCCGACTGTCTCCTTTTTAAATGATGTTCACGGCTGCTCTCTGCACATTATTGGCCAGACGCGACGCGACGCGGAGCAGAACCCAAACTTTCCGCCCCCATCTCTCACTAAACCTCCCCTCACCGCTTCCCCGAAGCCACTTGACGGAAATGGACGAGCGCAGTCGTAGGAGGAGAGCAGAGGAGTGTGTCTGTGGTCGGAGAGGTGAGGTCTGATGACATTGAT
>JAAGKR010001621.1:0-31529 GCA_011419295.1 Clarias macrocephalus
AACACCTTCCATCACTCTCACCTGAACACACCGGGACAATGTCTCACCCACACAAAGACACTTGTACTCCCACTTGAACACACACTTAGGAACACAATCAGGGCCTTTCTCCTCTCCATGTTTCCATGGCACGTGTGTCCTAATTGTCCCGTATGACCAGGGGGTCTCATGAAGACAAAAGGTCATCGTTCTCTGCTTTCTTTTCCGTCCACTGGTCCTGACAGAGACTCCTGAGCTTTGCTTGTGTTCCTGCCCCCATGCTGGAGCTGCACAGCTACGCTTCCCCTTTGCTCAGTTCTTCAGATGGTGTATGAGTCCTGACACCGCAGTGGGAGGCTGACACTCACAATTAGAGCCCTTATTGAAGACCTAATACGCAGGAGTGCTTATACTTTTTCGTATTACTTATACTTTTTCGTATTACCAGTAAACTCTGGACTCAGAACCACACTATTTGAATTCAGGGGAATTTGTTTCTTCTTCATCCACTTTATCTTGGATATTCAGCATATCCACACACACACACACACACTCATACTCACGCTCAGCCTACCTGAGTGTAACATAAAAAATAAACTTGTGTCCAAACTTTTGACTATGTTCTAGAAATTTTATCCTTTTCTATACTGCTTATCCTCTGTACAGGGTCGCATGGAGGGGGCCTGGAGCCTATCCCAGGAGACTTAGGGCTCGAGGCAGGGTACATCCTGGACAGGGTTCCAATCTATCGCATGGGCAATTTGGAAACAGCAATCAACCTAAGAACCCACTGGAAACCCATTAAGCACGGGGAAAGCATGCACATTCCATGCACACAGAGACGGGAACCGAACCCAGACCCTGGAGTTGCAAGGCGATAGCGCTAACCACTACACCACCGTGCCGCCATACAGTAGCTCACTTCACCAGCCTCAGGAATCACCAATTAACAAACAACACCTCAGATTAGAGCCGTTATGAAAGCTTTACAGAACGTACATAGCAGAAACATCTCAATGTCAACTGTTCAAAGAAGATTATTGCATATTTTGGACGCATTCAGTATCATTTTATAGTGCAGAAAGGAATAAAAATCAGGAACGACCACGGTATGTTCAAACTTTTGACTGGTAGTGTACATTATGAACTTTTTCTGTGTTCCTCTGTGCTTTTTTTCAATTATTTTTTTTTTATAAAGCATAATATTTCATCTGAAACGCTTTTGCTTGTTCCAGCGTTATTTAAATCGCATAGCAGGTAGATAAATCTCAGTTAGAGCAATAACCGTAAAGCTAAATAATCGTGACAAGACAACACTTCTGCGGAGAAATAAGTGAAAACAAATCTAAAACATCACACTTCATGGTGAAATGATGTGATTACTGTATGTGCCTTCTTGCCGTTATAACGGCGACAGGATTTTCACCTCCTGTCATTTATTTGATTTGGAACATTCAGTACACCGCTAGTTCTAACTTTCTCAACTCGTGGAGTGTTTTAAATGGCTTTTATTACAGTTTGAACACCACACGGAAGTAAAAAAGAAATAAAGTGTCTCGTCTAATAAGTAAATCTTTGGATTTAAGGGTGACAGTGTGTTATGGGATTGTTTGGTGAAGCTGAGATCTGTCTTTAAATGAACGTAAGACAGCGTTGGCTTTTTCAGGTTTTACTTTTTCTTTCCTTCGTTAAAATATTCCTGGGTTCATAATTCATAATCGCCGAGTTTTTAAACAGAAGCCTTCAACCAAAAATGCCTAACTGGAAGCGCGCAGTGCTGGACTACTTCTTGTTTTTGCTGTAACGTAAGATCAATAATAGTCCAATGTAATATTTAAAGGAATTCGACAGCCTGAGGTGATAGGGTTTACTTTTTCAGGAGTCTCGATGTTTTTCATTAAAACCCATTAATAAATAAGATTCAATAATGATGTTTTGAGGAAATGCACCGTTTCAGGTTTCAGACTGAATCCCTAATGCACTTTACGGACTGATTAGTTTCCCATCGGTACCTAGCAAGGAAGTGTGTGAGGTGCTTGGGATGTCTGTTCGCTTGCTGATTTATAAAACGTAAGCAGCTCCTCTCCTGTGCACGGATGAACCTTTTATCGTGCTTTCGCTTGCTGCGGTAAAGCCAGAATTTCTCGAAATATGAGTAAGGGGAACAAAAAAATAAATAATCACGTCTCTGCTCCTTCTCAAGTACTGCTGCTTTGCTATGGTTGCTACGGTGACGTGATCAGACCTGGCCAAACTATCATGATGCAAATGTTTCCATGGTTCTTTGTAGAACTTCATCGTCTGCTTCATCTCAAAAAGGTCTACTGCTGCGGAGAAAGAAAAAAAAAACTATGAATCTATGTATAAACTCTGAATCGGGACAGAGGACAATACGGCGTTAGAGGGTCATGGAAGCTTTTGGACTACTGTGGCTAAAAAAAAATAATAAAAAAAAGCGCCAGTGGGAAGAAAGGTTGCTGCTACACGCAGCCCTGACAGCTTAATTAGCGCAGCTGCTAAAGATTTATTGGTTCAGCAATCAGTGCCTGTAGCTACGGCCCGCCTCAGGGGTGGATACACACGGCCATTATGATGCACTCGATGGCCCGGCCTGACCACAACACAAACACACACACACACATACTGTACACGTGCGCACGCATAGGTCTGTTCCCAAAAACACCACCACAGATGTAAGTCATGTCAGGGCAACCTACATACACACAAACCTCACCATGTTGGTGGAAAGTGTTGATTATCCTTTCCTACTGATAAGTACACACTGTTTACACCTTAGTGCTGTTGAATTCTGGATTCTGATTGGTCACAAGGTGCTGATTAATTTTCTACAGCAGTAGTTTTGATGGTGGTGTCGATTGCACACTTACAGTGTACACACACACACACACACACACACACACACACACACACACACAATATTAATGCACTTTAGTTTCTATAGTCATCAACCTACAGGAAACTTTTACGGTTTATTTAAACAAAACCTAATTTCATGATTTCAAAATTCACTTTTTTTTTAAGATTTTCGAAGGCAGCACGGTGGCGTAGTGGTTGTCACTCCAGGGTCGGGGGTTCGATCCCTGCCTCTGGGTCTGTGTGCATGGAGTTTGTATGTTCTCCCCGTACTTGGTGGGTTTCCTCTGGGTACTCTGGTTTCTTTCCAAAGACAAGAAGGTTAGGCTAATTAGCGTTCCCAAATTTGCCTGACCAGGGTGTACCCCTGCCTTATGCCCAAAGTCTCCTGGGACAGGCCCCATGAAACTCACCCTCAGCAGTGTTGAAGATGAATAAATGAAGATATGCTAGATATTCAGATGCATCTAGAATGTGAGTGTGTGTGTACTATCAAAAAAACATGAGACAAAAAAAAACACCTGCTTTTTGTTTTTTTTTTCTATTTTTGTAAGCCAGTTAGATTTTTCTCCAAATGTGACCTCATATAAGTAGACCCCCTCCCCTGGCTTGGTGTTCAGCTCTGCTGTTCTCTGAGAGGTGTGGCTCAGGAGTGGCTCATTCACCTGCATTTATAGTACAATTATCACACAAATGTGCATTGAAACAGTATATTCTTATTATTTTACATTATTTATACCTCATTAAGCATATCATAATTTGTTTTTAAAGGGTTAACTTTATTAACTCTTTTCTCGTTGCAA
The DNA here is from genome assembly GCA_011419295.1 of Clarias macrocephalus. Taxonomy (NCBI): domain Eukaryota; kingdom Metazoa; phylum Chordata; class Actinopteri; order Siluriformes; family Clariidae; genus Clarias; species Clarias macrocephalus. Next base: position 3,657 of record JAAGKR010001621.1, read on the forward strand.
GTTTTTGCTGTGAACCAGCTGCTGTAACGATACAATATTCCTTTGGGATTAATAAAGTAATCTATCTATCTATCTATCTATATATCTATCTATATATCTATATCTCTATCTATCTATCTAAATACCGAAATGCTGCCTTTGGAGTAGGAGTGAAATAAATGGAGTTTACACACACACACACACACACACACACACACACACACACACACACACACACACACACACACACACACACTATGGGGAAGCTCGGAGATCTGGGTCTGCTTGTTAAGGAAATAGTAAAAAATGTCAAAATATTTTGGTCAAAGTCTCCGATGTGAGCACTTTATAAGGGTACAGGGTTAAGCTGAAAAAGTCTTCAGGATTTGAAGCGGTGTGTTTTCTGTTTTGTAGTAACATTCAGATTCAATTATCTGTCACATGGACTTTACAGCGCAGTGAAATGATGTTTTTTGTATTTCTCAGTTAGGAAGCTGGGCTCAGAGCGCAGAGGGTCAGCCAGGATACAGCGCCCCGGAGCAGACAGGCTTAAGGGTCTTGCTCAAAGCCTCAACAGTGGCAGCGTGGCGGTGCTCGGGCTTGAACCCTCACAACCTTTCGTTCAGTAATGCTTAACCGTTTCAGCCACCACTGCCCTCTATCCTGTATTTGTGTCACCTTAATATCAAGGTCTTGCTGATTTTTTCAAAATGTCTTTATTAACTTTGAGAAAGAAAAAAAGTGTCCATATACAGTATGCTATATTCAGTATTTACTAATAACAGGAACCAGCTTGTTTCATGGACATCAGACATACTGTAACTATAAACCTACAAAATGTGCAGTGTGTTATACTGATAATGAATAACAAATTGCCATTGTATATGTGGAATAAACCACTTCAGGATGTTATGCAAAGGCTTTATTTCTTATATTTATTACACCTTTAGGTTTAGGAGTGTCAATGTATAGACTTTATGAAATATTAGCACAAATAAAAAACGAGTATGTAAGCACAGAGCGGGTTATAATACAGCGTTTCTCGATCTGGAAAACAAACTACTACATTAGGCATCACTAAATGGCGGACAGTGCGAATATGCAAATGGTTAATATACCAGTCACTCGACATATCCGATCGATGCGCTAGTTTATCCGTTATGAGATGAAACGCGGGTCGTTTGAGCAAGCGTATCCAGCACTCCGAGCTGAGGACACGTAAGAGACCTGAACCGAGAGCCGGGTATGAAGGAGCAACCGGAGTCCTTTCACATTCATTTACACCCCAGCAACATGCAAATGAAGATTCACTAAAGATTGAATATTGAAATTATTGATTTTTTTTTTTTGTATTCCATAAAAATACAAGACAATTAATATTCAAACTGTCGACACTTTTAATCTAGTTACTAAAAACTGACAATAAATGTTATAGAAATGCTATGGAAATTTTAAATTGCTTATTTTTCTAGACTTCCAATGATCGCATACGGTATAAATAGAGACCTGAATCCGAACACCATCATGAGATTCGGACCTCAGCTTGAAGAAATGTTTTTGTTGACCTTATTAAATTTTTCTTCGGGACCCCTGTACAGTAGGATTCACTCAGGAAGCATACAGCATCTGTTTTAGGCCACGGTTAAGTGTTCAGATTTGACCAAAGAGAGGACATCCAAAAAGTAAAGTGATCAATTCGATTCGATTTGATTTGATTTGATTTGGTTTGATTTGAATGCGCCCTTCTTTCTGGGGAAAAAAAAAAAGTACAAAACTCCGGGGAAGTTTTGACACCTCAGCACCATCCTATGCATACTATGCACATTGCGGTACTCAGTAGGGCTGCACACGATCTCGATTCAGGCATACTGTACATGCGTTCTCACTTCTGAATGACGGCGATTTTTTTCCCTGCATTCAGATCACGCTTTCTCATTTACAGCTTTCCAATATTATCTCGCGCTCAATACCACGTCGCTCGCTCGCTCGCTCGATTCCAGCCAATCAGAGGCTAGAGGAGGAACAGTACCAGCCAATCAGAAACTGGAGGTCTGACAAACTGTTTCTGACTGGTGTCAAACCATTCAGATTTCTTCTGTTCTTGTGTTCTGTACTTATACATTGCATGCGTTAGTTCATATTTTAACTTTTCTAATCAGAATAAGAAAAATGTCTCACACACACACACACACACACACACACACACACACACACACACACACACTAAAAACTAAAATACATACATACAGTAAGAACACAGACTGTCCTATCTGGGATATAACTCACTGTATTAGTCAGTTAAACCTGACGCTTTTATTCCAGCTGTTACATGGAGCCTGTTTCACTGAGAAGCGATCAAAAGCTACATACATGTATACTAGAAGTGTGTTAAAACCGAGAGCAATAAAACATTTGACTATAATAAATTCTATACTGTAAACTCACTCGCTCACCATCTATATCGGTTTATCCTGTATTCAGGGTCACGGGGGGGCCTGGAGCCTATCGCAGGAGACTTAGGGCACAAGGCGGGGTACAGGGTGCCAATCCATCGCAGGGCACACACACATACACACACTCACTCATTCATTCACACACTACGGCATATTTAGGGATGTCAATTAACCTAATCTGTATGTCTTTGGAAACCCACCAAGCACGGGGAGAACATGCAAACTCCATGCACACAGAGACAGGAATTGAACCTGGCCGGGAATCGAACCCCGGGCCTTGGGGGTGCAAGGTGACAGTGCTTGTTTATTAGTTATTTTTATTTATTATTGTTAATATTTGATTTCAACAGCTTTCTAAAATAAGATACAGCAGCATTTTTGTTTTTGGTTACAAGCGTAGAACATTTTTTTTTCTCTGTTTTTGTTTTTGATTTGTTTACATGAGTGCAATAATGTTTTGCTTGAAAAAATGCGATTCTCCATTCCCGCGGGAAAAAAATCGCGATTCACATTTTGAACAGAAATCGTGCGGCCCTGGTGCACAGTTACTATTCACACACACTGTACACTACATCCGTCAGACACTCTTCCCTTTCCTGCGAGGCAGCGGCAGCAGCAGCAGCAGCAGCAGCAGCAGCATTGCATCAGCTCGGGCTGATTTAGGCAGCGGGAGGAGAAAAAAAATCGTAAACATAAATAAATAAGACACCCGACTTTAATTTACACCGAGCTGTCTGTGGGAAAACAGCAGCACATGCTAGTGGACTCCAGGGCTATCGACTTATACGTCCAGCTCTTTCCGCGACGTGCGTTCTAAAAAGGAAGGATGGAGAAGTGAAGAGACACGGGGCTGTTAAATAGGACGGAGTGTGAGACGAGGAGGCTGTCAGGAGAGAAAAACAAGGGAAGACGAGCGAGCTTACACGGTCGGATTTTTCCTCAGAGAGTCGCCTGAAGCCAGACGCTGCAGCTAAGGCCAATGCTGCCCCCGTGTGTCTGCCTGGAGTATCACGCTCTCACAGCTGTATCTCTCCGGACCTAACATCTGTATATAAATATGCTAAATATACGCACGAACATAATTTAGCCTCTAGTGTGACATTTTAGCATCGTACAGGAGCTGGGGATACCTGGACCAGGCTCAAGATCAACCATTAAATTACTACTTAACACTTAGCTGTATCTCTCACACGTGCTTTCACACACACCACCCTCGGATGGTGCCGTACGTATATGTACCTGAACGAGCCTCCCCCAGGATCGTTCACTTTGTTCTTCTGAGCCCCCGAGAGCTGCACGCTGACCCCCGGGGGGATTTTCCCCGCCTGCACCAGCGGACTCTTCCCTACTGCACCTGAAGAAAGGGAGCAGAAGGGATTATTGGGACACGTCCCAACACATCTGCGTCAGGACAGCATGACCTGAAGAACTCTCTCTCTCTCTCTGCAAACCAGGAACTGTCTTTCTTCCATGCTGTCTGTCACTCTGTCACTGCTGTCTGATGCTTTCTTAGTTTCTCTCTTTAATAATGCTTCGGTCATTTTTTTTTCCAGACCAAGCACAAGTTGGAGTAATTTCATTTTATTAATTAATTTATTTTTTAATAACTAAACCAAACAAATATCAATCAGGAATGAAAAAACAGCCATGAAATGCAAACATGTGCTTGCTCATACACTGTATGGACAAAAGTATTTGACCGAACCTGAAATGACATTGTATCCAAATACATACACCTCAATATGGAGTCGGTCCCCATTTTACAGCTATAACATCTTCCACTCTTCTTGGATGGCTGTCTACAAGATTCTGGAGTGTTTCATTTATGAGATCAGGCACTGATGTTGGACGAGAAGGCCTGTCTCGTAATCTCCAGTTCCAGTTCATCACAAAGCTGCTCAATGGGGTTGAGGTCAGGGCTCTGTGTTAGGGCCTGTCAAGTTCTTCCACACCGAACTCATCAAACCATGTCTTTATACAGTAGTCCTTGTTTTTGCACTGGGGCTCAGTCATGTTGGAATAGAAAAGAATCTTCACCTTGTTAGCTGTTGCCACAAAGTTTGTAGCATAGCATCGTCCATCCAAGATGTCTTGGTATGCTGAAGCATTATGATTGCCCTTCACTGGGGATAAGGGGCCTGATAGAAACGCCTGAATTCAATAATTAACATGTTTGGATAAATACTTTTGTCTGTATAGTGTACATTCAGACTGCCAGACTCGAATATTTAAACTCATTCTTTATAAAGTTAGCAAGCTGATTTTTAGATCGAGTAGAGTTTTGTTTCAGGTCGAGAAGACAGACAAAAAAATAGCTAAAACAATATAATTTTTTCACTTACATAAAACTGTCTGTAGATATCATTCCTGTTACCTGGTGTGCACTGTTGCCGTCATGCTGCTGGTAATGAACTTCGAGTGTTTTATGAGTTTTATGTTTAGAAATGTTTGCCATCAGTAACCGTGAAATACATCCAAATCACTGTTATTTTATGTTTCCTGTTTATTAATGTGACTCTTTTGTTTTTCTGTCTCTCTGTCACTCCCTATTGCATAATATATGCGACATATAAAAGACTTTCAAGTATTTTTATCGTGCAGAACATCAGGACACGATGCTGAGAGTAAAAACTTCTCTTTATTTCTCTATATAATCCCCTGCTACACTAATGCACTTATCGCAGCGTTTCACGAGTGCTTGGATACCATCAAGGTAGAAAGATTCCTCATTTTGTCGGAGACATAATTGAACTGTCTGCTTCATGTCTGAAACGCTGGCCTACCAGGAACTCCTCGAACATGTGGAAATGGCTCGGAGCGAGGTCAGGGCTGTGCGGGGGATGTGGGCGATAACTCTCAGACTCTCAGTTCCTGTAACGTGCAAGTGGTGTTGGTGAACAGTTGTGTGTACAGTTCGCACAGACAGACGCGTCTCTTCTGCAAGTGCAGGATTTAGACGTTCCTCTGTAGTGCGCTCCGAGCCACCTCGACCGGGATCATCATTCAGGGATGTACAGTACAGCCTTCTTTAAAACATCTGCACCGTTCAGATGTTTTACTGCAACTAAGAGTCTCATCACCGTACTGAGCTTGAAGTCGTCTGTAAATGTCAATGTAAATGTTTTTACTCCCTGATGATCAGGAGCTCTTACCTGCCGGCCGCACCGTCTGCGCGATGACTACGGGCATACGGACCTGCCCTCCTATCGTCCCTGTCCTCTTAATATTCTACAGGGATAAAAAACAAAAGATAAATGGCATTTAGTGACAATTGTCTTAGAAATTCCAATACAATCATTATTTTTATTATTATTATTATTATCTATTACCTATTATTATATGTGTTATAGTTCTACAAGTATGAACAAGAACGAACTAAAGAAAAAGTGTAGGTATAGGTAGGGAAAAAAAAACAGGAGAAAAGAAATGAGAAACAAAAGATGAACATGGCGGAGAGGGAAAGAGAGAGAGAGGGAACATTAATAAGCATGTCGTCCCCTCCGTAGGGCCCCTGGCGAGTCTCCCGGGCCCTCATCCATCCTGCCCTGTTCTCTCACGCTGCATATTTCACTGCCTTGTTTTCCTGCACACCGCCGCAATATCACCACGCCTCCAGCTCCGTCCCAAACCCAGCTCAGGGCCTCTGAGACGTGAAAACGCATTCTGCCCAGGATTCGGCTGGGGGCTCACCACAACGCGACACAGTGAGTGAGACAAACTGGTAGTCGAGTCTGTCTCGCGTTCAGGCAGAAATGCGCAGCCAGAAACCGAGTAAGAGTCAGTCTACAGTTTAGAGGCGATCTGTCGAAAGAACAGGGCATGTGAGACTGACAGGTCATCTGTGAATAGTGATGAAACCCTTTGAGAAATAAATAAGTCACCAGAGCCTCACTGTAGACAACACGGAGGTCATGCACCTGGATAAAAGGAGGAGGATGTTTTTCGATATAGTGCTTTTTCAAATGATGCTTGTCTGATGTGACTTGTGAAAGCTGCGAAGCGTTTCCACGATGCGACATTTTCACTCCTCACCTGCTGCTCAGACTGTCCTCAAGAAGTCTGTTCGGAAGGAGAGCAAAACTAACCACTTTCTGATCATTTCCTTGTGACAATTATGTGCAAATGCTGGATTTGATCATTCCCTATAGGTCTTTGTCATCTCTTTACTTTTCTTTACATATGTTCAGCGATTTTCCGTTCCAGAGAAAACATGATTGTGCTTGTGTCTGTCATTTCCGCTAATTTGATGGGCTGGGTGATGTATACTAATATCATATGAATGTCATGAGAAAGTGTTTCATCCCGTGATACACATGCAAATAAATACTATAAAGTTAAGATGCTTTTGAAAAAAATATTACAACGAATTTCTATATAAACAAATCCGCAACGAAAAGCAAAAAACAGTATTGAAATAAATATAGTCGATATTGAGAATAAAAACTTTGCTGTTCCAAAAATGCATCATTGGTCTCGAGGACACTTTGGTGTTTAAAAAAAAAGATGAATTAACTTTTAGTTTTTTTTTCTAAACTTTTTTGGAAAATGGTCTTGGATTTAAAGTCTTCTGTAAATTTCTGTAACATCAGATACATTAACATTAACATTAAAACCATCTGAGGCGGAGTGCTGTGGTGTCAGGCACCGGGACGCTGGCAGCTGATGCTTTGCGTGTTGTGAGTTACGGTGTGGGTGCCTCAGTGGATCTGACTTGTTTGTCTGGAACATTCTATGGATCCCTGTTTTTTTTTTGGGTGGGGGGGAACAGGGATCTGGGCACATCCGGATCAACAGGCTTGAACTATTTCCTTGCTAAGCCCCATTTTATTTAAATAAATTCTACAGTGTGGATCATTTTTGACTCACCCTCATAATTAATATTATATATATATATATATTTATTTATTTTTATTGTGGTACCACCACACCACAGTTCGCTTGATTGCAAAACTAAAATAAATTGTGATACATCCTGTTTACTGTAGTGATACAGTTTTTTTTTTATAATATTGGCCCTCTTGTGTTAATAATGTACTTGTCAATCAGAGTTAGACTTAACATCACATTAACAACCTTAAAACATTCTCTATTTACCTTGAAGGAAAGTGAGCATGCGGAATAATCGAGTAGAGACAATAGCTGTGACTAAAACACGACTAAAGTTAGATTATTAAAAGGGGCGGGGCTTTTGTTGAGTCAGTTAATATCATGGATTTGGTGCTGAGGTTGTGCGTATTGTGCTTGCTGTAAGACGCTGGGAAAGTTTGCCATCCAAATCTTCGAAACATGGACAGCAATTACTGAAAGTAACGACACATTTCTAATTGGTCTAATAATGGGGGTTCTCATACAAACTTCTATAATTCTTTTGATCGTGTAAAGCTGCTTTGCGACAATGTCAAATGTTAAAAGCGCTATACAAATAAAATTGAATTGAATTGAAGTTGAACACTGTCGCCAATGCTAAAACTGTTAAAGCTACAGATGAACAACACGAGCCCGCCTCGAATATGCCAACAAATAGCTAAATATTTATGGCTATTCAGTCATTTAAAGAGGATTTTGTTTTAAAAAAAAATCAACTGATATGTAGCATCAAGGGAGACTTACTGTCTCACTCCAAGAGAACTGTGGAAGCCGAGGAGAGAATCTCGAAAACACAAGAGGATGTCGTAGCGCTTCAGGAAAAAAGTTAAACAACTAGAGTGAACAGTCCCTGAGTGATAAAGTTCGAGATCAGGAGGACAGAGAAAGGCGCTTTTTGTTGGAGTGAAGGCCCAGCTTCGGGTGCTGAATATTCGCTACGGATTGCTTTATCCAGCTCATCTGAACATCACACACAACGGCAAACATCTGTTTTTTTAAAACCGTCGCAGAGGCAGGGAGCTACTGCCCATTCAAAGGATCCAAGTCACTCCACAATCACCTTCAACAGCTGAAGTTTAGACCTTTATGTTTGTATTTTTTATTTTCTTCCATACCGGAAGTGGATTCGAGGTATGTTTTACGTTATCATATACAGGGGGATAAATTGTTTGCATGGGATATTATTAAAGCCCGGTGACTTTATTTTATTTATTTTTAGTATTTTTTATTCATTTACTTGGTATCATTTTTATAATTTGTATTATTTTTCTCTCCATTTTAATCTATTTATCTGGAATTCAAGTCACTCTGTCTTGTTAGCCAGCTAATTAGGTCTCTAAGTTAGCTAGTTAGTTTTTGTTAATTTATGTTGTATGGAGCACCCTGGTCGTGGAGGAATGTTGTTTCGTTTCACTGTATACTGAACTGTTGAAGTATTGGTTGAAGTGACAATAAAAGCCTATTTGACTTGTGGTTAAAGCAGTCATATTATAATCAGGGAGAAAAAGCTGGAAAACTACTAGCTTGAAGAATCAAGGAATTACAGACCAACAGAGCTATTAACTCTGTTATACTGGATACTGCGGAGAGCCTTTTAGACCCAGTCGACGTAAATAATGTTTTTACAAATTACTATAAGGATCTATACACATCTGTATGTCCTGATGATAACGAAAAACAAAATACTTCCTTAAATCGACTTGAAGTTCCAATATTAGCTGAGGACATTAAAATGTATCTTGACAGGAAGCTGAGTATCGAGGAATTTAAAGAAGCACTTAATCATATAAATAGTGGCTCCTGGGCCAGATGGCTCACCAATAGAATTTTATAAGACATTTCCAGCTTAATTATTGCCCCATACTGTATGCTTGAAACGTTAAATGAGTCCTATGAAGAAAGAATTCTCCCACAGGTAAATCTCCCATGGAAATGTCCTCCTGTCGCCCCATATCCCTAATGTCATGTGACACTAAAATACTATGTTTGTCTTGGACAAGAAGGATTGGATGACATATTCCAAGATTATTAAACATATTGTATTCAAAACAAAATGCCATTGACCATGCAATTCTGCCATTAGCTGCTGAAAAGGCTTTTGACAGAACAGGATGAAGATACCATTTTGAAACTCTTGAAAGATTTGTTCTTGGAGATGGATATCTCAAATGGATCCAGTTATTATATACAGGTCCAATAGCTAGAATTTCAACAAATTTCTAAGTATATCAGTCTTTGTAGAGCCACACTGCAGGGGTGTCCATTGTCTCCTTTGTTATTTCTTTTTGTTATTGAACCTCTGGCGATGGCTATTCGTCAGTACCCTGAGAGGAATTCAGGTATCAGGATAGGAGACGGTGAACATTGTTTGTCTCTTTTTGCAGATGATATTGTCTTGTTTTTAACAAATATCCATCAATTGATCCATCCATCATCCATCAATTATGACCCTGTGGTACAAAAAATATCTGAGAGTTTAGAAGCATGGAACTCGTTACCCATTTTAATGATTGGACGTGTTAACATCATTTAAAGTTTTTGCATCTTTTTCAGTCTATCCTTTACCAGGTTCATTTTGAACAATAAACAGCCAAGACTTCGTCTTTTTCTCCTATACTTCCCCTATGGCGGCGGTGGGCTTAGACTACCCAACATGAAACTCTATTACTGGGCAGCTCGACTGAGTGCAGCTATATATTACTTTTCAAATACAGACATTCCTTCCTGGATGAATATAGAAAATAATTAATTAAAATTGCCAATAAAGCTATACCTTTATTCAGCACAAATTCAAACACTTTCTAAAAACACCTAAGATCCTTTTTTTTTTTTTTGGAGCACCATTTTAGCTTGGTATCAAGCTCATACCTTTTTAAATGAGTCGCTTAAATTTTCATGTTTCTCACCAATTTGGTCTGTCAATGAATTTAAACCAGGAAGAGCTGACATGGGTTTCAGGTTGTGGTCAAATAAAGGATTCAATTTGATTCAATTCAGTTAAATTTTATTTCTATAGCACTTTTAATGATGTTCATTGTCTCAAAGCAGCTTCACAAAAAACGAAAAGAAAGTATTTATGGAATTTATGGAAGTATGCATGAGTGAGAAAAATGTGTGTAGATAATAATGAGATTGTCCCTGATGAGCAAGCCAAGGGTGACGGCGACAGCGGCAAGGAAAAACTCCCTGAGATTGCAGTAGGAAGAAACCTTGAGCGGAACCAGACTCAACAGGGAACCCATCCTCATCTGGGTGATAACGGATAAATCAAACAAAAGGCTTATACAGCGAGGGAATTCTAATGTCTTTTGAACAACTAGCTGACAAATACCATCTGAGAAAATACCATCAAATTAGTAGTTTTATTAATAAACACATTAGGTCGCCTTCTGAACCTGTTATCCTCTACTGAAAACTTCACTTTGAACCATTTACATACTAAAGGTCCATTATCAAAGTTTTATGATATACTTCTTACAGGCTCAAAGGAAAACTCCCTTCCGTATCTATCTTCATGGAAACACGATCTTCAAACTGAAGTACTTAAAATTTTAGTAGATATCTGCCTCCTTGCCCAAACTCAAAATATTAATACTAGATTTAGGTTGTTACAATATAAATGTTTGCTCAGAACATATATAACTCCAGTTAAACTTCATAAGTTTAACCCTAATATTCCTAAAAATTTTGGAAAGGAATCTTGTAGCTAACTTCGAATATCATAGAAAGTGCTCTTCCTGTAGATGCTAAATTGTCTGTTCTGCATATGTTTCCTGAAAATCTTTTGTTGAATGGAAAAAAGAAAATGCTTATTCATTTCTGTTCAAGCCAACCATGTTATTGCCTCAAAATGCAAAAACATTCAAGGACCTACTTCAGGTCAATGGATCAGGGAAATATCTTGCAAAAGGGAAGACTGAGGACTTCTGCGAGGTCTGGACACCCTTTGTACTGTACAATTCATGATGTCTATATAAGAACTGAACTCTCTGTTGGGGGTTCTGTAGGGGTGGGGGTGGTCAGAAGTTTTATTGTCCTTTTCAAAGATAATGTAAAAATCGATAAAAAAAAATGATTTGTGGAAGTTTCAAAGCTCTAGGATGATAACAATGTTCCTAGAGACAGCTGTGTGTGTGTGAACTATTTGACACACATGACGATTTGACAGTTTGATTTGATTTGAGTGCAGCTGCATCGCTGATGTCTAACCAAAAATCACACATTTATGCCAGTCTCGTGTTATTTATATAAAGTCTCCGTTTTTTGACTTTCACAGTTTGTTGTGTGAATCTCGATCATTTCTTCCTTGCCGATGAGAGAGAGAGAGAGAGAGAGAGAGAGAGAGAAGGGCCTACCTGTGCTGGTGTAATGGTGCTGTTAGGTTGTCGGGGCACGTTGCTTGTGGTAACTGCCCCGGCAACGGCTCCTGTTGGGGGCGCTGTGGTCTTGGGCTGTGGAGGCTGTGGGGGCTGAGTGAGCGACTGCTGACTGTTCAACAGGGACAAACGCAACGCTGGGAGGCTTTTCTACAACCACACACATCAACATATATAAACAATACAAGAAACAAAATCATGACTGGAATTACAAATAATAAACCAAAAAAAATCCTATACAAGTAGTCCTCGACTAATGAACGAGGAGCACGTTCGTAAGTCCGATTTGTTCTTAAGTCTGACAAAGTGAGTCTCATACGCATTTGACACGAATATACAATGTAAAGCAAGTCCCCCGTCCCCATACAAAACCATAACTGCGCCTAAGGACATGAATCACACACAAAGAATATAAGAAGTGTAACAAATAGTATATGAACAAATAGAGTGTTGTCTCTGCGGCTTTGAATCGCGAGGGGAATTCCGGACATCATTTGGTCTCAGAGCTGTTTTCCACTGTATTGGACTTTGAACTCCGAAATTAGGATTAATCACCATCAGGACAGCTTTACAGGACATTTTTTTATCATCGTGCTTCTGGACTGATTCATTGAAGAAACTTGTGAGGGAGACTGATTTCTCCTGGACCTCCTCATGCACACACACGTACAATATACCCGGCTTTGGACATTTTATACATTTACGTACACACAGAAAATGTTGTATATAATGGTAAATATTGGTATCTGGTGCACTGCAGTGTCTATGTTTTGTACAAGACACGTGAGCTACGTTCATGATTGGACCGAAAGTAGAACCGCGGTCCGTTCGTATCTGCGGAAATCCGTAACTTAAACGTTGGTAAGTCGGGGGCTACCTGTACGCTTTTGATCTGTCTACTATGGCTTAAAAAACTTCTCAACAACTGAGATAAATATTTGAAATGATTTCCGCCTGAGATCTTGTACAAACAGTCTTGAGACTATTGTTTATTTGTATTTCTGTAGCCTTTATTGTATTCAAAAATGCTATAATGCACCTCTTAATGAGGATCATTACTGTTTTATTACTCTGTGTGTGAGTGTGTGTGTGTGGCTGTTTGAAGAGCTAGGCACGCTAACATGGCGTGACAGCCCGGCTCATGAGTGTTGTTAGCAGCATGTGACACACATCGTGATGGGCTAGACACACCTGCAGGCTGTTGGCTGAGCCGCCAGAGGGAAGGAGCCGTAGCAGTGCAGTCACGCGTGCGGATGCGTGTATGTGTGTGTTGGTATAAATGCTTGCTCTTACAGCAGTACAAAGGGAAAGGAAATATACAGGTGTGTTAGATGTATTAGTGCGAGTGGAATTAATGTTGCGCGCGCGCGTGTGTGTGTGTCACCTTGAGAAAAGGCACCAGGTAAGGCTGGGGTGATGACTTCAGCTCCGTCTGCAGCCGGCTGGTGAACTCTTCTGGCTCGATTTTGGCATCCTGAGACAACAAGGGTGTTTATAATTACGTCTGCTCGTTTTGTATACACAATAAAAGACAAACATGAGACACAAAGTATAACCGGTTATATCATAGATTTCAGCATATACATATACAGTTTTAGCGTTAAACTTCCTGCTAATTATTTAAATTCCAGCACTCTTGCAATAAAAGATCCAGAAATAACCCTTACTGTGCTGCCCCCTACAGTCTAACTGTTGTATTACAAGTCAAAATCAATTTAATAACCTTTATAACAACCTATAATAACCAGTTTTTTTTTTTTTGAAAGAGTGTGAGTCATGACATCAATCAGTATCTAAATAAATTTCACGATGTATTTTACTCAATTTACAATTCCGCAGTTCCAGTATTAACACAGGAACAGTAATAGTTTTCGAATAGTCGTCATGGTTACACAGAGGATGCGGAAATCGAGGAAGCTTAACCGTGATTACATCATCAACCCAGGTGATATCAGTCATCCGTCGGGACTCACCAGAAGGTCCTGCACCAGCGCTTTGACGTTCCGTGACGTCTCTGGTGACGGGGAATTATGCGATGCGAGTTTGATCAGCGTCGCCAGGAAGTTCTTACACTTTTTCACGTTTTCTTGCATTTCCTAAAGGAGAGGTAATGTACTTTAATGACATGACAAACTGTGTGTTTCTGTGTGTGTGTGTGTGTGTGTGTGTGTGTGTGTGTGTGTGTGTGTGTGTGTGTGTGTGTGTGTGAGAGAGTGAGTGCAAATAATCATGCATGTACGCTGGACTGACTATGAATACAAAAGTTCTTGAGACAGTTCCGAGCTGTGTGTCTTCTGGAAGAGAAAAAAAAAGAGAGACGACCTGGAGGAAGAGAAATTACTAGCTATAATTTATCATATTGTGATTAAATGTCTCTGAATCTTCTAATAGATTCGCTCTAAACGAAAAGCTAAAGCTGGAGAACCAGAACTTGTTTCTAATTATGCAAATTTAAATCTCATCATTCAAACAGAGTTTCTGTACACATGCTATTTATCGGAAAGTGCTGCGACGGGTAGCGTCGACACCTCACACCTCCAGCGTGTCCTGAGCTCGGGCGTGGAGTTTCACATGTTCTCTCCATGTAAGTGTGGGGTTTCCTCAGGATTCTCCGCTTTCCTTTCTACCTTCCAAAACCGTTCCAGGTATTGATGATTGGTGATGTTAAACCTACACCTCTAGATGTGAACGTACTGTATATATAGGTATGTGCATGAGGTTGTTGTCTGGTACCATCCAGACTTTATTGTTGTCTAGTGTTCCTGCAATCTGCCATGACTCTGAGGAGAATTAAAGCAGTTCCTAGTGATGAATGAGTGAATTATTATTGTGGATATAAAAACATTTTGTTCTGACTATTATAATTTGTATTGACTATAATAATAATTGACTACCGTTGTTTGTAGATTGCTTTGTTTAACTGTTTAGTTTATTTTTATCATGAATATGCAGCACAAAAATCACTTCAGTTACGTATCGCGAATTCTTGTATCGGCCAAACTGACTGCTTATATTTTCTTATGCTTTTCTATTTAATTATTTTTTTATTTGTAACTCTGCTCTAATGTAGTGACACATTGGCAGGAAGCACAGCTTGCAGTGTGATAGGATCGAATTATTTTATAATTTCATAAGTTTGATTTTATAACAAAATCTGAAAAAAATAAAATCAATAACAATATGGGTTCTATTGTTTTTTTTTTAAAGCTGCTATTGCTCAATTCTTTTTTACACTTTATTACGTATACTATTATTTTTTTATTTTTTTTACACATTTTTCTATTCTAAATTATGCGTGTTCCCCCCTATCATTCTGGAAAGGAGTAAACAAAGTAAGAATTTCATTGTATTAGAACATATGACTCTTGAATCATGAACCCTTATAAAACTATGATACCTACAGAATCGTATTATGAATCTAGATATCGTGGTAATATCGTATACCTGGTGATTCCCATCCCTATCATGCAGCTCCTACTCTAATTTGTTACACTGGCCGCTGTTTCTCCTTTACAAGCCTTTAAAATCTTCAGAACCTCTGATATAACGTGGAGGAAGAGAGACAGTAAAGAGACGTCAAGCAAAATACTGTGTAAAGGAGTAGAAGGAGACAGTGCTCACAGTAAGTGCAGGAGTATTACTAGTAGTTGTACAAGTTGGTGTTGTTGTAGCAGTAGCTGTTGCAGTACAAGTAATAGTAGAAGTAGTGGTAGTAGTAGTAGTAGAAGTAGAAGAAGAAGAAGAAGAAGTGCAGGTCTGAGGAGCAGGAGTCAGGGTTTGGGACTGAACCACTTTATTCTGGACAGCTGAAGGGGCTCGAGAGGCCTGGACCGAGACGGGAGACTGCAGGAAGGACAGGAGGAAGAAGCACAGGAGAGACAAAAAGAGACTCAAAATGATCAATTCTGATAAACATATAAAGATAAAATGTATTATTCAATTAACAGATAAACAGGCAATAGTCATTATATTGACATGAGATAGATAGACAGACAGACATACCAATAGATAGATAAATAGACAGACAGACAGACAGACAGACAGATAGACAGACAGACATACCTAAAGATAGATAGATAGATAGATAGATAGATAGATAGATAGATAGATAGATAGATAGATAGATTAAGTGTACACACATGAGGGATGGAAAGAAGAGTTCTCTCTCTCTCTCTCTCTCTCTCTCTCTCTCTCTCTCTCTCTATCTATCTCTCTCTTGCAGTAAAGACAGCACACACCCTGAGGAACCCTGAGCTCCGGGCAATTAAACACACATACACACATCTACACACACATCACATCACATCTCTCAGCCGGGACTGTTGGCTTTTTAAAACAATCAGGCAGCTGGATGATGAATGATTTAACACATTCAGAACGACGCGCGAGAGTCAGGGTGAGTTTCAGTTTCGGGAAAACAAATCTAAAATTGAATCGAGCTTCACTTACACAGAAGCTCCTTAAACCAGGTATAAAATATATTATGGTGTGGTATTATACTACATAACAGGGGAGGTCGACCAGTACAGTCATTTGAAGAACTAGAGAATTTTGTCTTTTCCATAATTAAAGAAAAGAATCAATCAGGATGCCACTGAATTTTTGTGAAAACGCTTGTGATTTAAGGCTGTTTTCATATCAGTGACGTTGAAGTACAACATTATGTTTTACACATAATAATAATAATAATAATAATAATAATAATAATAATAACAATGTAATAATCTTACTATACTATTGAGCATTAAAAAAGCACGGGCGATGCTGCCACCTTGTGGCTAAAGATCATGAATTCACTGATGAATTAAAAAAAATCTATAAGACAGAAGCAGCAAACATCAAGAGAATAAAAGTGTGGACTTAATAAACATTTTTATCATGCTCTGCTTTTTCTTTTATGAGTTGTATAAATTAAAGACATCAGGTTTAGAGGGCAATTAAATAATTTAAATGTTATGACTTTTAGAGGTCTAATATTAAAATCAAATAATAGGCTTTAGCCTATATACACTTTTATTATTTATCAGTAGTGTAAAAAAGAATTCTGTCACAATGCATTAAACATATGAGGTGGAGTGTGAAGTTGAGGTTCAATTTAAACTATGTTCAATTGCTATTTAAATGTTTTATTTAACTATTTATTGAATTTTTTATGTCTTGATTTCATTATTTATTTTATGGCAGCTGGTCTAAGATCCACCACGAAATAATTAACGCTGTCAAAGTCACGCATCAGACCGAGAGTGCAGGCTCTAATGCTGATCTGCTGAAGTCGATTGCTTTGGGTTTCCAGCTATGTCACGGCTACAAATAGCTACAGCCTCACGCTAGAAAATGTCTGCTAGCGGTAACATGTGTGGTACAGTCCACCGGGTCATGGTGTAGCCTTTTAAATCAAGCGATGAGTCCTGGCCAATGTAACACAAATTTTTAAGTCTCTTTGTACTAAAGAGCAACAACTGCAGTCAAGCGTCTGTAATAACTAGCAGTTTTTCCATCGCTATGGAGGAATTTTGGCCCGCTCTTCTTTGCAGAACTGTTTTAATTCAGCCACATTGAAGGGTTTTCAAGCTGTTCAACTGAATTTAATTCTGGACCTTGATTAGACTACTGTCCCAGACCGTGACACCACCACCATGTTTGACTGATGGTATGATGTTCTTTTTATAAAACACTATTATGTTAGTATTATGCCAGATGTAACGGGAAAATTGAATATTTGCCCGAAAGTCTTAATCGAGATGTTTTTTGGCAAATGTGAGACGAGTCTTAGTCAGCAGTGGCTTTTGTTGTGAACTCTCACATGGATGCTCAGTCTCTTTCTTATTGTTGATCTTGAACGCTGACCTTAACTGAGACGAGTGAGACCTACAGTTCTTTGGATGTTGTTCTGGGTTCTTTTATGAGCTCCTGGTTGAGTTGTCATTGTGTTTTTGGAGTAATTTAGGTAGGCCGGTCGCTCCTGGAAAGGTTCCAAGTTTTCTCCATTTATAGATGATGGCTCTCACTGTGGTTCGCTTAAGTTCCAAAGCCTTAGAAATGGCTTTGTAACCCTTTGCAGACGAATACATGTCAATTACTGTTCTTGCATTTTTTTTTAGTTTGTGTTGCTTGATGACATCTTTTAGCATGTTTCTCTTTGTCAGACAGGTTCTATTCATGTGACTTCTTGATTCAACAGGTCTGGTAGTAATCAGTGAAATTTAACTCAGCTTTCCAAAAAATGTGGTTATTGATACAGTCGACCCCCGCGGTTCAGACTTTACAGCCTTAGTCGATCATGGTTTTTCCTTAGAATGCAACTAATAATTGTTCACGGAAACCCCCGCAACTTCATGGAAACATCCTTTGCAATTTTTTATAGCTTTTTTTGTGGCAATATATAATTTTTCATGCATTTTAACGCTAAACTATTAGGAACAATATAATTTACTAATTATGTAACATAACGTAAATTCCATATCAAATATAATACTGTATCATTTTTTTAGCACTGTAGAGAGAACACAAAGCGGCAGTAAATGCGACTGTGAATTATTATTATTATTGTATTTACCCTACAGTATTTATACTAAAGAAAATGACAGCACATACCAAAGAAACGCGCTTGCATGAGTTACAGTACATATAGAGGTGATATCCGTATTTTACATTCTACACTGCAGGAGACTTTAGTACAGTATACAGGTTTAAGAGAAATGTATTAAGCTGAGATTTAAATCAAATTAAAGTGTTTTGGGAGCATATTTAGGGTTTAAACTATAAAAACAGGCATTTATAGGTATTTCTTGACAACATCCAAAGTTCACATTTTTTTCACACAAATGAAAAAACGTAACCCCATGAATTTCGGGGGTCAACTGTTAATTATTCATTATTAGTTTGATGATCAATCATTTAAGTATATATAATTATAATTACTTAATTATTTAATTCATATATTAACTCTAATTCTAATTTATTTTTATTTTAATTACACATTAGTTGTTTTTTTTTATTTAATATTGTCACGCATCACCTTTTAACATGTTAGAAACAGACCAAACAGAATTTTTTTATTGCTGTTTTTTCTTTTCTTCCTGCAGGTTAGAACACTCTATCTGCAGTTCACCATTAATCAGACCAGATGAATAGGGACTACGCTTAGTAAGTGTAAGTGCTAATACTGTGATTAATTACATTCTAACAGGTAGAAGGTGATAAGTAAAACTTTATGAAATATTAATCACCTCATTAAAATCAGAGACGAGGGGAGAAGGGACAGAGAGGGCGATTACGGAGAGGAGAAAAATGGGGTCGGAGCGCTGTGCTAAACTCACTAAACCTAAGAGATTAAAGACACACACGAGGTCTATGTCAAGGTCAGGATTCATAATCTGTTTATTAATCTTATAAACCAAAGATTAATCTAAGACTAATAAATGCTCGTGAACACATCGATGTGTTCAATTAATAAAGTTCAAAGTGAATCAATGAATAAAGGAGGCGTGGTCTTTGTGTCTGTGAGTGACAGGAAAGGAGGTGTGGTCTCTGTGTCGGTCAGTCACATGGAAGGGGGTGTGGTCTTTTGATCTGTGAGTCACAGGGAAGAGGCGTGGCCTCAGTGTCTTTTACTTGATAATGAAGCAGGCGTGGTCTCTGTGTCTGTCAGTCACACGAAGGAGGCGTGCCCTATGTGTCGTTCACTGATAATGAAAGAGGCGTGGTCTGTGTATCTTTCAGTCAGAGGGAAAGAGGCGTGGTCTATGAATCTGTCAGACACAGTGAGGGAGGAGTGGTCTCTGTCTGTCAATCACATGAAGGAGACGTGGCTTCTGTGTCTTTCGCTGATAATCAAGGACGCATGGTCTCTGTGCATCTGTCAGTCACAGGGAAGGAGGTGTGGCCTCTGTGTCTGTCAGTTACAGGCAAGGAGGTGTGGTTTTTGTGTCTGTCAGTCAGAGGGAAGGAGGCGTGGTCTCTGTGTCTGTCAGTCACAGTGAAAGAAGCGTGACCTGTGTGTAGGTGGCATGGTTTTTGTGCCTGTCAGTCACAATGAAGGAGACGTGGCCTGAGTGGTGGTGTGGAGTGTGAGTGTGTGTGTACCTGTGGGGTGGTTACTCTGAAGGTGGCTGTAGTGGTGGGGGCAGCTGGTCGGGGCGAGATGGCGCTCTGGGCCTGGGCTTGAGCCAGCGCTTGCTGTGGAACCATAATTAACTGACCCAGCTCTGTCCGCACCAACACCATGCCTACAACACACACACACACACACACACACATATGCATAATGAATTTAAATCAGCTTCAGCCGAAGCAACAAAACCACAGAAATACACAAATACAATACTTCACCAGGAGAAACACACAAATTACTGTTAACTGTGCTCGTTTAGATGGACATCATCAGGATTTTGCAGGCTGAGGCTGCCTCTCTCACTAGAAACAAGTGTTCTGTCCACTGCTTGCTACTCCCCAAGACTCTTAGGGACATACTTCATACATAATGGATCATAAATAACGGACACAATACCACCTTCATTACTCTTACATAAGTAAGAGACAGAAAGAAAGTAAAACTAGTCAGAAGAGCGTGATTATAATATCAGCTCCAGGTTTAAAGCCTGTGTATGCGTACTCACATGCAACGTTTGCTATTTCTTATAAATAAAATAATGACTTGCATCACTGTGTTTTAATGCTGCCAAATCAGTACAAAATAATCTGGAGATGAAACAAGCTGATAGAAACGCTGGATTAATTTCAAACGCTTTATCACAGAGGTGATCTGATGAGAAGCTCAGGAGCGATAAGTTGAATGATTTATCCTCATTGTGGATTTTTTATTGTTACCCAGTTGTTGTGTTGTTTAGTTAAAGAGCTCGCAAAGTTGAAGATGTGCGGAGAGTTCACCCGTGCTGCAATGAAAATACAGATGTACTGATGTTCGAAATTGCTTTTCGTTTTTCTCCTGATAATACTATGCTTCGGAAAAGAAATATTAATGAAATTCAATCAGATAACTACATCCTCAGGTAAGAAAATACTTGGGCTTCGTCCCAAACTGCATTTTCCCCGTGCACCACTGGTGTCCTTATTATTTAGTCACACGTTATGCGGTTTAGGACGCAGCCTTGATGTGTGAATAAAGGCGAGATTAATCCTCATGGTGGGAAAAGAGCACAGCATATCCCTTGATACAGAACAGTTTGCGATCATATTTGCATTTATTTCCACCACACACACAACAAAATGAATGCGGTTCAGACTGGTAAAGCCCTAACCTACTGGTTTACTAATTTACTCCTTCAGCAGGAAGTGCTGTTTCAGAAATACAGATCACATATTAACACAATCGGACATAAGTGACAAAAAGCATTTAATCCCCAAAACAATCATTATGAACTTTCAATAAGGTACACTACATACACTGAAATACGGATTGACTAAATAACAGGGCGTTCAAGTCAAACTGGGACTGTTTATTGTGCAGAAAAAAAACTCTCTTTATTTCTCTATATAATGCACTCATCACAGGGTTTCACTAGTGCTTGGATACCTTCAAAGAAAGGTATCCTTTTCTCAGTAAGCCAGAGACACGATTGGACTGCCTGTCTAGTTTGCGCCTGAAACGCCGGCCTCCCAGGAACTCCTTTAACGTCCCAGACATGTGGAAATGGCTTGGAGTGAGGTTAGGAGATATGGCAATTACTCCAAGCCACAGACATACAGCCTTTTTTAAAACATCTGCACCGTTCAGATGTTTTACTGCGGCTAAGAGTCTCATCAAATTTTTTATAAGTAGTCAGAAAGTAATCGCTCACATAACAGATTGGATATTATGTGTTTATACAGTTGTGGGAATAAACACATGGTCAGTGAGCTTGAAGTCATCTGTAAATATCAATCATTTTTTTACACCTTAATTCACCAGAAATTTTACCATAAGTCCTGCTTTGACTTGAACACCCCTCATATACTGTTATATTAATTTGTAAAAGAAAAGATTGTAAGTTTCTCTAACAAACCATAGTCAGATCAGATATTGTAATAAATAATGTCACAATACATTTTTGAGATATTGTTTTATTAATATATATTTCATCATTACAACCTTTATTATCATTATTATTATTATTATTAACAATTTATTACAGGTCTTTTTACAAATTTTACAGATTTAACAGTAACCTACATTTTATTCAGGAATTTTTATACAGTGTTTATTTATTTGTTTATTTATTTGTAAATATTTATTTTAAAAAGAATCATTCAACAATGAAAAACAACACTTTGCGGGGTTTTTCTCTTTGAGGTGTTACTGAATTGTTAGAAACATGTTTATGATAACATTTAAACAAGTAAATGAAGTACTAATTATATCAATAAGTGTAATAACCTATTTATTAGGAATTACTTTAGTGTTATTTATCATGTCTGTAATTATTTGTTCATACACTGTGTACATATTTTTTTTTCAGTTTCTTCAGATTAGTTTTATAATTTTTTTTCTCTATTATTATAAAGTCTGACAGTAATCACTCACATAACAGATTGGATATTATGTGTTTATACAGTTGTGGGAATAAACACGCTATCAGTGAGTGTGTGTGTGTGTGTGTGTGTGTGTGTGTGTATGTGTGTGTGTGTGTTTACTCATATCAAATTAATAAATGATGAATGTACTGCATGCATTGGTTTTGCTTTTTATCAGAGACATGAATATGTGCCAATATCTTTATACACTCTTGGTACGTGAGTGAGTGAGCTATACACTTTGGTTGCATGTGAAACCATTCATTCATTCATTCATTCTTCTTCAGGAAGCCGTTCGATCTGTTCAGTGTGGTTGTTGTTGTGCAGCCAGAGCTTCCTGGATGGGAAGAAACCCAAAGGAAACAGACACAGACACAGCAAGGACATGCACAGACACTCCACACACACACAGACGCACATACACACACATGCACGGATCACCGGACTAAGGTTAAAGTAATTAAAGTTTAAAGTTTTGAGACATATTCTCACCTGCCGGGATGGTAAATCCTGGCGGAAGCTGAATGGTTGCCTGCTGCGGCTGCGGCGGCCTGACGATCAGCTGCGGAGTTGTGATCCTCTGCGCTGGAGCTGCAGGTCGAGGCTGAGGCTGGAGCTGAGGTTGGGTTTGAGGCGGAGTTTGAAGCCGAGTTTGAGGTTGGGATACTATTTGGGGTTGGGTTTGAGGTTGGGATTGAGGTTGAGACTGGGATTGAGATTGGGATTGAGATTGAGGTTGGGATTGAGGTTGGGATTGAGGTTGGGATTGAGGTTGGGACTGAGGTTGAGATTGCGGCTGAGATTGAGGTTGGGACTGAGGTTGGGACTGAGGTTGAGATTGCGGCTGAGATTGAGGTTGGGACTGAGGTTGGGATTGAGGTTGGGACTGAAGAGGTTGAGCTTGAGGTTGAGATTGAGTTTGGGATTGAGATTGGAATTGAGATTTGGGTTGAGTTTGGGATTGAGATTTGGGTTGAGTTTGGGGCTGAGTTTGGGATTGAGATTGCGGTTGGAATTGAGATTGGGATTGTGATTTGGGCTGAGACTGAGGTTTAGATGAAAATTGAGGTTTGGAATGAAGTTGGGATTGAAGTCGGGATTGAGACTGAGGCTGGGATTGAGACTGAGGCTGGGATTGAGACTGAGGCTGGGATTGAGACTGAGGCTGGGATTGAGTCACGGCGATACACACAGTACCCGGTACTGAGTTCACACTCCCAGGCTGAACCTGACGCACTTCCCCTTTGGTGTCCGCGCTCTCCGCGTTCTTGCCGTGGTGCACGCGCCCTTGCTGGGTGAGCGCGGACACGCTCGTGCCGTTCCTGCCCTGAGCGATGCTGGCCACGATGTGACTCGGGAGTCGGTGCAGCGCGATCCTGGGAGTCCCTTTATCCAGCGCGACGGACCTGCTCGCGCTGGACACGGTGTACGTGGTGGTGGAGTTGGCGCGCGGCGTCTCCATGGAAACGGCGCCGGACGGCGGAGAGTTGCCGCTGCGAGCGGAGGAGGTCGCGGCGCCGTTCATGCTCCGCGACGCAGCAGCAGCGCCGCCGCGCGCGCCAGCACCGCCGCCGCGCTTCTTCCGCGTGCCGTAATGCCGCGGCGTCTCCACGGAGCCCGAGGCTGCTGCTGCTGCTCTCCGGCCGGCGGCGCTAACGCTACCCGCGGGAGACGGTACTCCATCCTGCGCGCACACGCCGCTAACCTTACCCGAGGAGGAGGAGGAGGAGGAGGAGTGTGAACGCGCACCGCTCGTACTCGCCTTTACGCAGCTCTCCGGTGATGGAGTGATCCCGGCGGGGTCTGAGCCGCGCTCCGTCCCGGCTTTATGCTGTTGTTGATGATGAGGATGAGGATGTTGTTGTTGTTGCTGCTCGGATGTAGTACTAGCCCGAGAGGCTAACGCTTTTCCTAGGTGCTGCTTGGCCGCACCAGTCTTGTTTCCACCCCGGCCGACGAGCTGCGACTCCAGGGAGCCCACCAGGTCGCTCACCGCCTTCTCGTCCACCGCAGAGAACAGCATCTCTTCCAGAGGGTCGGAGGCGCCCGCCATGTTGGAGGGGAGCCTTGTCTAAATTGAACAGGGGGCGGGGCTCCGAAGGTGCAGCGCGCATGCGTGTTGCTATGCATTGTGGGAATGGGCTGTGACGTCAAATCGGTTTCATTTTGCTTTAATGTGGACTTTCTGATAGTACGACGTGCTAAAGGAAGTAGTAATGGTTTAGATACTTAACAAGCAGAATACACGCGTTATAAATGCTTTATGAATGTGTAGTACTTCTTTTCAAGTCTTTTAGCGTCACATTTTCACAAAGTTTCACATTTAGCCAGGTCATACATTCTACAATTTCCCTCCTTTCTAACAGAAATATTTGATCAGCACTCATATTTGTAATAAATCTTATTTTCATTTTAACACCCTTGAGCAGTTTGTTACTTCAGTATAACATAATTTGTGCCCAACTATTAGGGGTCCAAGCACTGACGTGGTTGGAAGGGTATTGTTAATGGAAAGATTTTTCCTCGTTCTTCATTAATTTATTCAAACTGTCTTTGCAACCGATAATTCATCAAAATGTCTTAAGACTTCAATGTCAATTTGACGTCATAAGACATTGACCTCATACAACCAACAAGCGTACACACTGTCACACACACCAACACACAAATCTTGTAAATCTTGCAAAAGTATTCACACCCCTTGAAGTTTTCCACATTTTGTACAACCACAAATGTAAAAGGCGTCAAGTAATTGGGAATTGGAAGGAAAATGATAAATGGTTTTAAAATCTGAAAAGTGTAGCATGTGTTTGTTTTAAGCCCCCTTTACTCTGATACCCCTAACTAAAATCCATTGGAACCAGTTGCCTTCATTTGTGCACTCCACTTCACATTTGTGTTCTTTATGGAATGGTGGCAGAAAGAGAGCCGTTGTTGAAAGAAAGCCATAAGAAGTCCTGTTTGAAGGTTGTCATGGACACAGATGCTCTGGTCAGATTAGACTGAACTTTTTGCCCTAAATACAAAATCACATGCACATCATCCTGAGCACACCATCCCCGTTGTGAGACATGGTGGTGGCAGCATCATTTCGCGGGGATGCTTTTTTTTTCAGCAGGGACAGGGAAGCTGGTCTGGGTTGATGGAAAGATGGATCGAACCAGATACAGGGTAATCTTTAAAAAAAAACCTGTCTGCAAAAGTCTTGGGTGGAGGTTCACCATCCAACAGGACAACGACTCTAAACATAGAGCCAGAGCTACGATGGAATGGTTTACAGTAGATGAAAGCATGTTCATGTGTTAGAATGGTCCAGTCAAAATCAAGACCTAAAACAAAAATCCAATTGAGAATCTGTGTCAAGACTTGAAAATTGCTGTTCACACGCGTTCTCCATCCAATCGGACTGAGCTTGAGCTATTTTTAAAATACGAATGAGCAAAAACGTCACTGTCTAGATGTACAAAGCTGGTAGAGACACACCCCAAAAAACAGCAATAGGTGGTTCTACAAAGTATTGAATACAAATGCACACCACACTTTTCACATATTTATTTGTAAAAAAAATAAAAAAAAAAAAAAAAAAACCTTCCACTTCACAATTATGTGACACTTTATGTTGGTCTTACACATAAAACCCCAATAAAATACATTTCTGTTTGTGGTTGTAAGTTGAGTATGAATACTTGGCACTGTATTTCTATTAAGGGCAGAATTTCCACTTAAGTATTCATACATTCATCTTCTACGCTGCTTATCCTGTACAGGGTCACACACATACTGTGGGCAATTTGGGAACACCAGTTAAACTAATCTGCATGTCTTTGGACTTTGGGAGGAAACTAGAGTATCTAAAGGAAAACCAAGCATGGGGAGAAGATGCAAGCTTCACGCACACAGACCCAGAGGTGGGAATCGAACCATCAACTCTGGAGGTGCAAGTCCACTGTGCTACACTCACCACCATATCACCTATGAATTTAATACATTACAAACTTTATTAATTTTAGCAAAGTAGATATAATATAATAAAGTTAAACAAGGCTGGAAAAGGATTTCAGTGTAGAGATATCAGTGTTGCTATAATTTTGTATCATTGGCTTGTTTTTTCTGTCCTATAGAACATTTAAACTTTAATGAAGGCTCTTTGAGAAGGAAAGAAGAGAAAGGTTAAGAACAGCACCTCCTCTGTAGCATTTAACACATCCATTAGGGTGCTTTTAACAATAAATTTTATATGAATTGTCATTAAAATCGATATACAGTTAATAGCTCCAAATAGAAAATGTTTTTTGATAGATAATGCAGAGTCATATTACAATTCTCTTCTTTCTATAGTTTTTTTTTTTCATTTAGGAGGACATACTGTATAGGCATTTACTCACTCATTGTCTATACCGCTTTATCCCATTTTCAGGGTCATGGGGGGCCTGGAACCTATCCCCAGAGACTTAGAGCATGAGGCAGGGTACACCCTGGACAGGGTGCCAATCCATCGCAGGACACACACAGACACACACACACACACACACACACACACACACACACACACACACACACACATGTTCACACACTATGGGCAATTTGTAAACATCAGTTAGTCTAATCTGCATGTCTTTGGACTGTGGGAGGAAACCGGAGTACTCGGACGAAACCCACCAAGCATGGGGAGAACATGTAAACTCCATGCACACAGAGACGGGAATCGAACCTGGACCCTGAAGGTGCAAGGCAACAGTACTAACAACTACAACATTTGAGGCATTTTCATTTATCATATTTAATATACTCTTACCTAGAGCAGCTTACCAAATGTGCAAATCTATAACGAGAAGGTCAAGAGACCAAACTGCTCAAATGGTATCATAGTGCAGACTCAATAAAAACGGTAACCTGAGAATCATTTAAACCCTACAGTGTACTTCATTCAAAAAACTGAAGTATAATATATGCATATAGTGTGATATTTTAATACACAAGAATAATAAACAAGTGTATTACAGCGAAAAAATGTAAAGTTCATAAGTACTTATACCAGGGTGTCAAATGAGATCCAGATCTTCTGCTTGATTGGAATGAATCTGGATCAGTTTTACGGAAGCGCATTGCATTCACAAAAGAAAAAAAAATCACAGGGTTTCTTAAAATATTAATAAAAAAAAAACTTAGTTCACATGTTGCATTTTCTCTTCTTAATCAAAAATATTTTCTAATATATTACGAATATAATATAAGTAACATATTAGAAAATATTTCTGATTAAGAAGAGAAAATGCAACATGTGAACTAAGTTTTTATTAATATTTTATGAAACCCACACAGGGTTTCTTAAAATATTAATCAAATATTCTTCTATATCTTTAATATCTTAAAGCTCTGTATTTTTCTGTGTTTAGTTGTGCATAGAATGCCTTAAAAAGTATTTGCCCCTTCCTATTATTTATTTATTTATTTATTTATTTATTTTGCATGTTAGTCAGATTGTTAAACACTGTTTACAGAAACCGTCTCACGGTAAAGAGTCACTGAGGATAAATGAATGAAACAACAGTGAAGTTAAATATGTTGATGTAGAAAATTATAAAACTTGAATATATTATTGATTGAATGCAAGAATAATAAGCAAGTATGATGTAAATAAAAATATAAACTTATTTTATATTATAAAATAATATTTAACAGTAGAA